>JAODLC010000052.1:3938750-3956875 GCA_026781145.1 Hippopotamyrus pictus | reverse complement strand
GGGGGTGGAGCCAATCCCAGGCAGCAAAGGGCACAAAGTAGGAGTACACTCCCTAGATGGGGATCTGAATATAATAGCTATCCATCACATATCCATTACTGTATGCATACTGTATTGCAGGTTAGATATGGATAGTGGGTCATTATACGTCTGCAAGCACCTGTCACTAAGCAATAATCCTCGAACGTCCTACTACATCCCCTTTCAGACGTCTCTCGATCAGTGTATATTATTTGCTGTGGATCTCGGACATAAATGCGAACGGACGTGACTCAACCCGACCTAACTCCACGTAAGGCCGTGACGTGGCTGCCGTACTGGGCTCCCCGAGGAATACGCAACACCGCCAGCAAAAATCCAAAGGGCACTGCCTTTTGGTGGGGGGGGGGGGTGCATTGATCTCACACACACAGGCCGAACATTTGACTTATTTGGGCCAAATTTGTGTTTATACAGGTAACAAGATTAAACAAAAGTTTGAAACGAAGGCTTAATATTTGGTGTAGTAGTGCATATATTTTTAAAATAGATCCTAAATCCTGCTCTTACCAAGATCCAGGCAATCAAAATTTGTCATGTAAACATGACGGGAATGACGACTAGATGCGAGCAAGTAAGCAGGAAGTCAACACCTGTGCTAAAGTGATTTGTTTATGTACTTTCTGATTATTTCATTAATTATTATTTAGAAACAGTACTTATTTTCGCTACTGCTCTGGATGATTAACTGATCATGCAATGAAGCGGGCCGCCTGCTTCATTATTTAAATTTAAATATATTATGGAAAGGTGAGTATGTATTGCTGTCTAATGTGGTACAGCATAATCCAAAACGTTTTTGATTGCACTGCTTCACAACATGGCATAGTTCAATATTTAATCTGTAATTCCTGTTGGCTGTTTACATTTTTTATTGATCAATTGTTTTCTGTATTGTCCAGTGGGGGGCACTATACCTTTAGCAAATCTTTAACGTCACATTTCGTATGTTAAGTTCATATTTAGCGAACTACGCTTATTCCGTGCGAATACAGATTTTGCCACTTGTTCAGCCGGGTGCCTTGCTGGCGTCACGATGAAATGAGAGTATGAAGGACACTCCGGCGAGGTCCGTCACGTAACCCGCTGCCGGGTCGCTGTGTTTGTCCTGTTAAGGGTCCCGCTCGGCCCACGTTTCGCTCCGGCGATCCGCCACGCTCCGGAAGTCCGGAGCGATTGGCTGGGACCGCACGCGTGCCACAACCTCAGCTGGAAGCTGAGAATCATTTGCAGGGAGGCAATTTGGGAAGTGTCAAAGAGCACATCCGGCTCTTCTCAGCCAGATTAGGGGCTTCTTATCCTGCTGGATCGCTGACAGTCGCCACAGTCATGCTTCAAATGCGGGAGCTTTGCATGTTTAAATGGGCGACAGAGAACCGCCGGTAGCTTATATATACAGTAAACACCGAGCTGACGATCGCAAACGGTGCAGTAAAACCGATCTGCTTCATAGCCAGAGGTACGTCAGCCCTCTGATCATCCTAACAAACAGCCTCCCCTTCATTAATGACTGCTACCTGTCATTTGGCACAAAGGTGGAGGACAAACAATGGTAGGGAGAAATCAGTGCCCTTAAATGGAAGCACAATCTTTAAAAGTCACAATCAATTTTCTGTCATGTGAAGATTGCGAAACGAGCCCCGGATTCCAATGCTGGGAAACATTATTCCTCGTGCGCTAGTAAATTCACTAACGTATAAATAACACAGACACCCCCTAGCAAACTGAATAATTCCATGAATTCCAAATGTACATTAGATCAGAAAAACAGCATTTGTTTCCCTGCATATCAGATAAGGGAACAACACGTATTCCAGGACTAAATTATGTGGATTCATCACAAGAGCAGCTCAGGAACCCTTGCGAGAGGGATCAGTTCCAAAATCATCTTACTTACATTATACATTGTGCCAGCAACTTGCTTATCTGGCAAGTTCATGAAAGAGCACTTAAATGCTGAGTACACGATGCAGATAGAATGTATGGCAGCTACAGCAGGGAATCCTGATCCATGGATCCAAGTGGTTAAGAATCACTGTTTTATTATTGGCTGATTGAGAGGTCATCCCAAAAACCCGCACCGGCCCTCCATGGATCAGGCTCCCCTCCCCTGTTCTTTACCAATAACTATTCTCTTCTTGATATTTCAGCTTGGTACCACCTAGCCTACCAGTCAGAAGTGTTTGCACACCGCAGGTTTTTACCACTTTTCCATTTTTTTCATAAACTGCAGATTTTTTCATTCTTGTTTAGCTTTGGAAATTTGAGTGAACAACTATAAATGAAAATATAAGTCAAATATAAGTTTCCTTTATAACATGGAAAGAGTATGTAACAGTGCATGTCTGACACCCTATTAACTGGTTGTGTGGTGATGGCAGATTGTAGGCTGTCCTTTAACTTTTAAATACACTAGTTACCGGTTTCATCCCATGAAACAGAGCAGTATTTAATGTTCCTTTTAGGAAGAATGGCTCAAATTTTCTCTGCTGTTATAACTGCTAGAGGAGGTTATTTGATGCATCAAAGATTCGACATTTTATTGCTAACAAAGGTACTCAAACGGTGAACGTACTGTAAATGTATTTGTTAGCAAAGAATATCGAGTGTATTTTTAGCGAATGTTTAGTGAGTAACATTCAAATGCAGAAAATCTCAGTGTGTGCAAAAGCTTTTGACTGGTAGTGCATATGGTTTTATATCCTTTCCTTATATCTCATTTATGTCTGGTGGCTGAAAGAGGGTCAGAGGATAATGATTTCTGAGACTGGTGTCATGATGCCACCTTTGCAGGGATCACCACCGTGCTCACCATGACCACCATCAACACACACTTGCGGGAAACGCTTCCCAAAATCCCCTACGTCAAAGCCATCGACATGTACCTGATGGGCTGCTTCGTCTTCGTCTTCCTCGCCCTGCTGGAGTACGCCTTAGTAAACTACATCTTCTTCGGTCGAGGGCCACAGAGGCAAAAGAAGGCTGCAGAGAAAGCAGCCACCGCTAACAATGAGAAGATGAGGATGGAGGCCAATAAGGTACAAGCTAAATTTGCCTGCGTCGAATAAGAGCGTCTTTATTTATCGTGTGGTTATATTATTGTAGTATTAAATTTATTAGCATCAGCATATTATGTGATTATTGCGATTATCAGTGCTGGGGGAAACACTGATTTTAATATTGGAACTCTGTAGCTGTAATGATCATCAGTGTTATAAATAGGCTAATTGGATTTTTAATAAAAGTAGTTAAAAGATCATGGGAAATATTAAACGGTTAATCAAAAATGGAAATTGCTGACAGCCTGTAGATCTCGATGTTTGTTCTCCTGGCGCTCGAGTCACCGAGACAGTTTTCGAAAGTAAGAAGTTTAAAATTCACAAGTGTCCTCCAAGATGGCCGCAGTTTCAGTGCCTGATATCCTGATTGGTTTTCTTGCTGCATTGTGAATGGTAGCGTACCGTGCCTGTCTGGTCTGTTCCCATGTCTTCACTGTGATTTCACTGTCTGACTCTGATTTTTTACACTGCCTCGGTGACACTGGAACAGTTCATTACATTTCTGCCTGACCCAAAGATAGACGCGACATCTAAAATGAATTTAATTCCTGTAGCGGTTACGTGCCCTTACATTCGTACAAAAAACATTGAACCGATACAAACAAGCAATAAACAATGATGAGTGAGTGTTTTCGTTACGCTTCACATACTGGAGTTTATTCCCTTTTTATACAGTCTGTGAATAACTTCATAGTGGAAATTAATAGCATGCATTGAAATAATAAAAAAAAAAGCTTAGCATCTTAAAGGGGAAACTAGGTAACTTAACAGTCATCCAGACCAAATATAGTTTAGTACAAGATTTTTTTGTTTGTTTTGCATTAAAATGATTTTCAATTTTAGGACAGTGTGACATTGTACCTCATTTGATGTTTTTGTTAGTTTTCCTTTGGATTTATAATTTGATTGGCAACAGTTCCACACATTATTATATTGTATTATAAAGTCATTTTACTTACATTTTGATGGCAATCCATATACAAGTGACATCACAATCTAATAAAGCAACAGCAGTAATTGTTTCCTCCTGTGCATATTGTTGTAAAAACCAGGTGTCAAAGACACAACAGGCCAGTAGCCAGTCATTTTAAGCATTGTGTACTTGATGCAGTGGAGAAAGACCTTTGCACAATGAGTCGCATCACAAACAGATTGTTTGCAGCATATGTTTTGTCTAGAAAAGCAGACGATGCAGCCGTCTCTGAGGTGAGAGATCTGCACGGAAGAGTGAGTTGAGGGATGTTTGGAACCTCGTTTTGTGGATCAAATCCCAAAATGCCTGCATCCTCTCAAACTCCCTTTAGTCGATGTAGTTTGCTGTGAGAATATTGTAACTTCACCCTTCTTTCTCCTATATACGTTTTTTTTTTTTTGCAACTGACCCACATAATGATTTTGTATGCTTGCAGTGGTTGGTGGGAAATGTAGTTCAGAGAGATGATGCTCTCTATGCCAGAATGAAACAGAGGGACATTGATGCTCATGACTCGATGTGGGAACCGATCTTTGTGGACGATGCAGCAATAGGACTAGGGGAACAAAAGAATAAGGTACTGGATTAACAGTCCAAAATGGATAACATGCATTGCACCTAACCTCCATTAATACTCAACCAGAACAAACTTCACACTTGTTTTCGCTTTTTTTAAGTAGTAATCATGACCATCTCCACCGCCACTGTCTTCCCCTTCTCCCGAATTTTTAACGTCAAATTTGCGCATCGAAGAACAACGCATGACAGGTCTGTAGGTACTTTCTGTAATTACTTTAGCCATTGATCCTTACATGTAATAATACCTTTTTTTAATAAAATGTATGAATTCCCCACAAAACACAATTAACTTAGGAAAATAAGCAGTTGAGTTGCACAGCAAAGAGTGAAGTGGAAAGAAAATAGGATTAGCTCAAGATTACACTGTGGGTGCCAGATATGGGAGCTTTAGAATCCAGGCGAGTCACTGCTTGCGAGAGGCTTTGTCAGGATTCATAGCTACACGACTCACACATTTATTAGCATTGATTTAGGGAAGAATTACATGATTGATTAAAAGACATTCAATAACAATGAGGAGAACATTTCACATTTAAACCCATTACTGGAACTTTCTGTAACATCCACTTTTCTCTTCATCTCTCCTTTGCCCCCTCATCCCTTCTTTCATCAGAACACCGTTTCTGTTCTTGGGCCCACTTTGGTTGGGTCTGCTCTCTCATTAGTTCGTTCGCTTGTTTATTATTATTGTGTATATGCTTCTTTGTTGTGTCTGAACAAGTGGGTGGAGTTGAGAGGCCGTGACTAACCGTGGTGTAGCAGTCAAGGTTTGTTTTGATGTAAGATGCACCGTCAATGAAACTCACATGTTTCAAAGTTTAATGATGACCTATTGGATATTTCAGTGTTAAATTTTTGTTACACGCCACTGAGAGTTAAACGAATTAGCTATATATTACCATTACATGACTAAGTACCTTGAGATAAAGATTGTAGCTCTTGTAGTCAAGTTGACTTTATATGCTTGTGTGTATTATTACAACCAAGAAAACTACAGGCAAAGCATGTAGCTAGACGAAAGATTTATTGACCACACTGACAAGCCTACTTCTGATTGTAGATGGACCCCCACGAAAACATCCTTTTGAGCCCCTTGGAAATCAAGAATGACATGGGCACGTCAGAGCTGACCCTGGGTCTTGGTGACCCGCGGAGCACGATGCTGGCATATGACAGCTCGGCGCTCCAGTACCGCAAAGCCGGCTTGGCCAGGCCCAACTTCGGACGCAATGCGCTGGAGCGCCACGTGGCGCAGAAGAAGAGCCGTCTACGGAGGCGCGCATCGCAGCTGAAGATCACCATCCCCGACTTGACGGACGTAAACTCTATCGACAGGTGGTCGAGGATGATCTTCCCCACCGTATTTTCCTTCTTCAACATCGTCTATTGGCTCTACTACGTCAACTAATGCCGATGGCGAGGGAACGGGTGGCGATGCCTCCATGCTGATAGATTTTCCAATGCGAGCAAGACTTTGAATTCCTGTCTCACCTGAGCTACAGTCAGAACTGGGTCCATTTTATTTCAGAACACCTGAATTGCTGGCTAACACGTTAAAAACCGTAGAATGAAGAAATGAAAAAACACACTTTCATACCGTGCCTGGTCAAGTATTTCAGTTTTGCTTCATAAATAGCTTATTTTTTAAAAAAGCTTTATTGTTTATTAATTGTTTTTTTTTCCCTAATGTTGTTTTTGCAGCCATTATCTCAACATTTCAGATATTTTTTAGAGAATTATGGAAGCACTACATATTAGTGTAATTAGGTCATCTCACTAAATACATGATTATAATAAAAGTGGTATGTTTTGATAAAATTTTTATAGGTTAATTGTTTTAACCTGGATGAAATGGTTTTATGATTAGCCAAGAATGTTCCATTCATCCTACAGAATTCCATAAATTATAGTTGAGGATTTGTAAATAAAGATTTTTTAACTACCCATTTTTTATTTATAGAATATTACGAGATTCTATTTATTAAGATATAACGCCATACTTCATTTATACTAGTTTCTGCCATTGAAAATCCTACTGCCAAATCCAGTGTTACATAGTGTACATACTGAAAAAGTACTACTAAAATAGAGTACTATCTATTTTAATTCAGAAAACTACCTTAGGTTTTCATTTGTTAAAAAATGTTATGTTTTTCATAAATTTTTTTTAAGATGTGTTATTTATTGAGTTGCTTCGATTTGTTTTGTAGTTGCTTGCATCAACTCTGAAATTTTTCAATGGTAATAACACACAATCCTGTTGGTCTACTTGTACAATGACAAAATTTAATGCAATTTTTCATTTTTATTTCCCCACCACTGCAGCGATTTTCATTTGTAATATATTGACACTTGTCATTGTCGCCGTTCCTTTGCCTGATAATGGCTATAAAGGCGACGTTTAAGGCAGTCCCAGAGGCCGAACATCACTTGGAAGTATCTGAAGCAAGGAGACGCGTTTCCACCTTTGACTTTCACAATGAACTGTAAATATCTCTTGTATATGATTGTTAACATGTTATCTTATTTTACGAGAGCATTCATGGAGTATACTTTGTGTTTAAATGAGGAATGGTACATTTCTGTTTATTACTTGAGGGCATTTGGGGGGAGGGAGTGACTTTAAATTAATTTGATTTAGATGCATGTATTTAAAAGCCATGTGAGAGAAAAGCGTCTGTCATGGAACTACCCAGAATACTTTGCACAGGAAAATGTTCAAACCATCCAGCCAGAGAGAAATATCGACCTGCCATTTTAATTTCTTTGCGATAAAAGCCATTCGGTAGCTATTTAGCGTGCATCTCTCCATGTATAGAAATCCTTCAGAAGTAGACGGGTTGATCACCCAAACACTCAACAGCACAACGTCTCTTTGGCGTCACTCATGTAAAAACATTACATTCATTTTATTAGCATGGTTTGCTCAGTTATGGCTTGTGTTCCAGTTTTATGGGGATTTCTATTCCTATTTAACTTTATATGTGTAGGTTGGTGACAAACCTTGTGTATAACCAAGATATAATGGTGTCATCTCATTTCAAAACCAGTCTAATATGGTTGAATAATCTCCGTAATCTTGATAATCTTTTGTCCTGATATGAAATAATTTATACACAACTTTTGCTAGACTGCGATGGGCTGGCCCCCTGTCCAGGGTTGTTCCCTGCCTCGTGCCCGTTGCTTCCGGGATAGGGTCCGGACCCCCCGCGACCCAGTCGGGTAAGCGGGTTGGGCAGTGGATGGATGGATGGACTTTTGCTAGAATACAAAAAGTAATAATAGACTGTGTAAATGAGGATAATGAACATATAAAATATCGATAGTATCCACATGGATAATGTCACATGGCTGTAGTGGTTTATAAATGGCTTCCTGGAGTGCAGATGAAGTGTAACCAAACATGGGCACAGTATGCAATAAAACTTGCAGACTTTCGAATTCTAGCAATAGGTTAGAAGTATGAAAGAAACGAATATACAAATATATAGTATATAGCTAGCTATCAAGGGCAGCTGCAGGGATATCTGTTTCACACCTAGAGTACACACATAATCATCTCTACTACTGCTGCTACTGTTTGATAACAATTAAACCATCCAGAGGTGGAGATTTCAGGTGCAGAGATATTCAAATCCAGACCAGGATTTTGTTTCAACCAACCAGTTGAGCATAAAGAGTCACAGTCACAGAGTACTCAACTATATGGTTGAAACAAAATATTGGTCTGGATTTGAACTCTCTGCACCTGAAATCTCCATCTCTGTAAACATCTAATCGATTTAATAATTGCACTAGTTATTTCTTGGATATTTTCAAATTCATTCAAGTCAATGGAACAGTTGTGGTGGAATTTGAAGTTTCCCTTGTTAAAACCCTTGCAGCCACTAACGCCATTGTGGTTCATCATTGACTATTACTCATAACCTCTTAACCCTTGCTAATATTATGCTACACTTAGTCTCAAATCTTTTCATTTGCAATCAATAAACAATACAAAATCACTGTTTTCAAACTGTCAGCAAGAGGGAAAAAAGTTCACTGAACATCACATAACATGAAGGCTATTCACATATACAGTATATATATATATATAATTTAAACAAATGATCCGGTTGCTGCTTCCTTTTTAATTTATTTTAATTTACCGGCTCTACTTTCATGTGGATTGTAATAGCATTTTTATGCTGTCTGTTTGCGAGGTGTGTAACTTCTTTTCTATAATCATGGAAATCTTCCCTTTCCAAAAGCCAAAGTAAACGGCAGGAATTAGATAGGGTACCCAGATAAAAATAAGAATTTAAACCAAGTCTTCCTTAAAATATCCTCTTTGGTTCATTGTACGTCACATCCTGCATCTTAAGTGTGTCATGATTTGATTCGTGATTGATATCATTCCGTTGAAAGCTCATGGGAGTTTTACCTACGGAAAAATATTCTGAGGGCAGAATGAAAAATGACTGGTTCGGAGAGATAACCAATCAGATTGTAGAGGAGGCAGGTCCAAGCAACTAGAGGAAGCGGGACCAAGACACTCCCATGAGCCCATTGCAATGCCTTAATATAAATACTGCACAGGTCTAGACAGCAGTGGATAACAAATGGTCTTGTAACGATGCAGACATGCCATGTCAATTATTTGTAGCCGCCTGAGTGTTGGGAGGGTCCCTCCCTCATGTACCCTTAAGTGTGGGGGTCCATGCTTGTGTAACCCTAAGACGGAAGAGAATCCCCTTCATGTCCCCCTGAGTATCAGGAAGATTCTTGCTCATGTTCCTCCTGGAAAATATCCAACTAAATAACTGGGTTAAGTGTCAGATATGAAACTGGTTAATGTTTAATCTTATAAGAGACTGCAGCAGTTTATAAAGTTCGCCGAATGACACTAAGAGTAAATCTTCATTTTGGATGATGCGTTAAATACATGTCGGAAATAAACCTGATATAACATTGAAAATGAATTATGAACGTTTGATTTATCATTACAATTATTATCGTTACTAAGTAATATTATGTTGTTACTGTAATAGTCACGTAGGTACTGTCACAATGAATCTATTTTGTATGCAAAGAGTGTACATGCAATTACTGCACAGTTATCAGAACTTTGTATCATTCATATCCTATACAGCCTGATTCATTGTGCATCTCATAAAAGTGCATAGCTGATTATAGATAGGTACCTACATTTCTGAATACATGCAGTTTTATTTTATTTTAATTTTTTTTTGCAAGTGCTCTATTGTAAGATGTGACCTGGGTATCTAGATATGCCATCTCAACTATAATTTAGCAGGTAAATAGCCGTCTTAATATTATTGATGTAATTTTTAAGGGGGTCAGGGATTTAAATACTATGTTCCAATATGTTGCTAGCTGTATATATGAAATCTTCTGTGAGTACATATAAAATGAAGCCGTATAATATTGTAAATATTAGAGAATTTCTTAATACGTTTTTAAACTTCCTAATTTGTAATATACCTAAATGTGAACAAAAGCAATTACAGATTTGATGGCCTATATATATGAGAAGGGTAGAGGGAGAGGCATTTTAGAGAATCTGTGGCTGTTAAATTGAAACTTCAAAGAGGAAGATGCAAGTCAGTGTGTGTGTGTGTGTGTGTGTGTGTGTACATGAATAACACCTAAAGCAGGGTTATGTTACTGAAGAACAATTGCATTAAAATGCTTCCTTTTTAATTAATTCACTTTTAGTGCATTTTTCATTGTACCATACATTGCTGCTTCACCTGACATTCATATAGGTGTGTTCTTTTTGACAAAATTGAATATTGATGGTGACAAATAAGGAAGGAGACCAAATGATTCATAGCGGATGAGCCTTTATCTGCTTGCCACAATGTAACACAAGATAGGACACATCCACCCCATTGAACTGAAACAATATATTTTATTTTAAAAACGTGTTGTTTTCAACATATGGATTTTATGCAGGAAACAAACATTTTGCATAATATTAAATCAGTTAATACTCATTTTTCATTACTGATGTTTAGAGCATCTTATGATTTATAATTACATGCTTGATGATTTTATTATTCATTCCTTGTCTAGAGTCAACATATCTCAAAACCTGTCTTTCACAACAATCTAGCAGTATTTTCTGATGCTAATGGTTTCGCTGGGGTTTCCACTGCCACTGCCAGTTCACAGTATAGGTTCAAACATTTAAGGCCGAAGACATCACAGTGTGTTTTCGTTGGAGGTTATTAATGAAATGAAATAAAAGCTACGGGTCCGAGAATTAATAAACAGGGTCCTTTAGATTTTATTGTTTGAGAGGACAGTCTTCTTGCTGTGTCCCACGGGTCGAGCACGGAGCTCCTGTCGTCCATACTAAGGAAGCAGTTTTCTCAAACAACAAGGGTGTACCTAGAACCCATGCCCCCCCCCCCGACAAAAGATCAACTTAGGGAGGGGAGAAGAAATACGGGTCCCCCACAGTAGAATTTACCAATTGTAGCGGGGAGAGTGGGGGGGCAACTGGTACAATTTGCAGAGCAGAGGTAATAATATTTCCCAACATATAAATGATTATATTTCATATTTATGGACCCTATAAAGTGCCCCCCCCTGTATCTCCCAATGTATCCAGGCCCCTCCCCTCCTACCCACCCGGGTCTGACCTGTCCTGAAACTCTTATGCTACATCCCAAGTACGAGTTACTAATCAACCCGCAAAAAACAGTCCGACTCCTAATCCAGTGGTCCATCTCAAACTGTGTTAGCAGACCAAGCTAATATGGTGTTTGTGCTGAAAAAAATAATAATAGGAATTTAAAATTGAAATCAATGTAAAGTTACTTGATATAAAAAATAGATTTTCAGGTTGAATAAGATATTAATCAACCTTAAAAGCAAGTTCAAAACCCCTCACTGAAACGGTAAGTGCTGTTTCTTTTGTGTGTGTGTGTGTGTGTGTGTATGTGTGTGTGTGTGCGTGCACATCTATTCAGGTCACTGTGATTTCTATTCACCCATGTGACACTTGACGGCTTTGATTTCGAAGTGATACTTGCTCCAAAACGCTTGAAAACCATTGGATTAATCCGTTCCCGCACATACCGATATTCTTTGCAAAGAACTCCTTCCAATGATTCGTTTCATTCGCGTATTTAATTTTCATTGGTATAAACGAACGCCACAGGTTTCATCAGTCACCCCTTTGTATGTGATTAATAATGCTTGTTTCCTAACGCAAAAACACAATGTGAACGTTGTTGGCATTCACCTTGGGGGTTATGTTCTCGCCGGGTTCAAAAAGGGCTGGAAGAGGCTCAGCTGAAGTACTGACTGTACAATTAATACTTTCTGAAAGGACAAATTATAAATAAAACACAAAGATATTGCAGCCAATCTCCGCATGTAAATATGATTTACTGTCGACTAGTGTGTACTTTTTGAAATTGAAATGCAATATAAATAAAAGATATTTAACTGAATGTGGTTTAAGCGAGAACTTCTTCAGAAAGGATTTCCTCTTGGGGAGGAGACATGTAGGGGTTCCTCATGGAGTCCTCACCTCATGGTCATTCCTGCAAAGATGGTTTGAAAAGAGAGAGAGAGAAAAAAAAACACATTTTCCTGACAAACAGAGCTGGTCCACCCATTAGGCACCATCTTCTGCGGGGGCGTCAACTTAAAAAGGCGAATTCTCCTTGTCTCAGACAGGGGGCGCTAGCAGTGAAGGTTGCCTACGGCAACACAAGGCCTTTGACCAGTACTGCTAAAAGTCAAAAAGAAAATTTGTAAAGCGTTTGGCCATTTTACTGTGAGGTCTGATACGTGCAGCACGTTGCTCATTGCGTCAGCATATACTGAACCACAGTCGACACTCCAAGGATCTTCAGAAATATATCGGAATCGATATTCATTGCACTAACCTTGCCTGACCTTGTGCACTGGGTAATGTACTTTCTTACTGGTTACCTTGTGCAATATCAGTATGTTGAATATGTAGGAAATGTAGCTATAAGAATGGCATTATCTGAGCTAACGAAAAAAAAAAGTAGCCAGCAACATAAGCAATACGCATCTCATCTCAGTGGTTTTCCCCTAAATAATACTAAATAAACAAACAAATGAATACTTAAATGAATAACAAACAAACAAACGAATGAATAACAAACAAATGAATGAATGAACGAATGAATGACAAACAGACAAATAAATAAATAAATAGAGTTGTTTGATTATAGTAAAGACTCAAGTTTAACCCTGGGGAAAATGTAACACTATTTCCTTTGTATGCGTTGTCTGGTGTTAAACATACATGCACTGCCACTCTCTGATTTAAAATGTCATATTTAAATATTTTGGTGCCATGTTTGTGATGTTAAGTCAAGCCGTTTGCTTTGTGACCTCATCTTTTTCATCTTCGCTTGGTTTTACTTCACATTTTGAAATCCATTTCTTACAATATGGAACAGCCTTTGAATAGCCCGATGTATTAAGTTTGCCCCTCTCTCTGCACATTTGTGGGGCTATATAAGTGATATTTAACAAAAGCTCTTTGCATTTTTTTTCTGTGTTCTTCAATGTGCTAAAAAAAATCCTTTCATACTGCAATGACTCCTGAGTATGAGGTGAGCATGTCTATTGTAGCTTTGTGTGGGCTGATTTTGAAAAAAAAGAAGAAAAATGGTTTACATGCCCTAGAGGAGTAGGTCCTATTGGATTCTGCATGGAGGGATTAAATCCCAGGTTTGAACAAACCTTGTTTTTTCTGGATGAACCATCTAGCAGAGCACTTCAACTTGAACACTTAACGCAGATTTGAACCCGTCGACCGGGGTTACGTAACTGAACTTCTGTCGCTTTATGCTAAAAAGTAGCCATACTGACCTTTTTCAGTCACCCCAGCTGACCAAAGGTCACATGACATCAGTCACTTGTCTGTATCTACAGTGTAGCACTCTTGCAGATTTAGATTTGTAATCAATAAATTGGAACGGTTATTTAAAACATTTGTGAAAATACTTGTCCGCAAAAACAAAAAAATAAAAAAACAAAAAGAAAATATCCATGTTCCTTCAACAGGCATTTAAATTAGGAGCTTTTTTTAAAATAAACAGGTACATTCATGGGTACAGGGTGTCATAGTGTGACAAATCCACCACCCGAAAACATTGTATCAAATTAACTTATGTTTTTTTTTTCTCCTTTTAATACGCTAATCCCGATTTGACAAAAGCAGCATTTATTCTTGAGCCTCCACGTCACATGGGAGGCCCATGCGTGGGGGGCGCGTGTTGCATTGAACGGGAGTGAAGGGATGAACAACAGGTGGCAATCCCATCATGCACTGCTGCTGTGTCTTTTTTTATCTACCGTGGAATATCCCCTTATATGCAAAGATTGGCTTCGGAATTAGACAAAGGGACATGAGTCAGGGCCTCTTCCGTGGGCAAGCTTGGCAGGAGAACAAAGAATAAGACACAGATCTGACAGAGGATGGGCGCCCTCGGACTGCCGAGAGTCACGTGATGTGGGATGGATGCAGGAGAGAGTCTTAGCCGGGAAAGACGGCATTGCGGCCAGACTGCAAGGACTCAAGCCTCCTGGATTCACTCTGATGGTCCCTCCTGCTATGTGTCAGGTAACGACAGGAGTCTTGCCATCCAAAACATCCACTCGTTAGTTCATCAGCCGTGCATGGCCTCCAACTCCCCAGGGCAATGCCAGAATTTGGACAAGGACTCCTTCAAGGTCAGACCTAGACCGCCATTGACACAAACATGCCTAAATAACACAACCAAAGGGCATGATTTTTTCTAGCAAAGAATATGATGACAGCTAACATACTCTAAGCCAGGGTTATTCAACTCACGGTCCTCGAGGTCCGAGCACTGCTGGTTTTCCAGCCTTCCTTTAAATGTCAGTCAGGTGTGAGGCCTCTGACCAATCAGAATCAGTCATTATTAAACTAACTACCTGAGAGAACTGAAAACACGGCCTGGATTTGGAATCGAGGTCCAGAGTTGAAGAACCCTGCTCTAAGCTTTGATTTATTGAACTCTTTTAGCACTAACTGTTTACTTTACATGTTAATATTATTATTGTCAAGGCATAATGTATACAGATCAGCACACAGGTCTGGAACACAAAGTATATAGATTCTTGTGCCTGATTGGATTTTCTTTAAGGCAAAATAGATGCTTGTCACCTTCTTGAATTCCAGCAGCATATCTGCTTCTCTTGCAATCGATCTCGGTGCCCTCTCGCTCTCTTTTTTTCAATTTTTTTTTTTCTTTGCTAATGATAAATTTGATGGGCTTTTTAATAAGCCAGTATTATTGA
The DNA here is from genome assembly GCA_026781145.1 of Hippopotamyrus pictus. NCBI lineage: Eukaryota > Metazoa > Chordata > Actinopteri > Osteoglossiformes > Mormyridae > Hippopotamyrus > Hippopotamyrus pictus. The sequence continues at coordinate 3,941,902 of JAODLC010000052.1, read as the reverse complement.
TCACTCGTGGCTGTTTTGGCAAAATCGTAGCCTCTAGCATCACTCATATGTTTATGAAAATAACGCTGAACTCTGAGTAAAGTCATGGGAAAGTTAAAAGGACATGATGTCATTTACAAAGTGGTTTATTTAATACGCGGATCCCTGAGATTTTGAAGGTATTGTCAGTGTCTCATTTGCTCTCACACTGTATGGACAGATCATCCATCCATCCATCCATCCATCCATCTTCCCACTGCATATTTTGTTTGGTCACAGCTTGGGGTGGTGGGTGGAGGGGCTATTCCGGGCACCACAGAGCCCCAGGTTATGGCATGGATGGGATGTTGGTCTGTTATACACTACCAAAATGAGATTCCATTATTGGATAGGCCATTTTAAGTCCCAATGTTTTTTTTTGTTTTTGTAGTTCCAAATCTTATACTGGAAATATTACGACTAATCTTCAGACCATTTGAAATCAAATATTCTCTGAATATTTCACCAAAAACAATCTGTATATATACATGCATACTATGCGCCCACTTCTACTGCAATATAACTGTCAGAAATAATTGGCTGGTGAAAATGTCTCCAGGCGAGTTAGCACAAATTAATCAAAAGCATGTTTCTGGCGCTCCGCAGAAGTATTTTTTCCCTCTTAAAAGAACATCAAGCAGCATCTTTTATTTTCCCAGTCAACCTCTAATTAACGCGAATACATGTTAATGGGCTCCTTCTAGCGCAATGATTAAAAATTCTGATTGGAGGACAGGAGCCACCGGCTCCGGGTGAGGGGACGCGGTGCACCGGTGAGCGTGTGGCGCTGCACTTGCCGCCGTTACCGTGGCACGGAAATGCGCGGGATGAAGTAAAACTGGGATTACAGGGAGGAAAGCAGCCCGTGCCGGGATTGCTGAGGAGCGATCCGGCCGCCATCCTCCGCCTCCTAATGAGCCACAGCTGCCCCAGTCACACCGGTGCGGAGCGCTGTCGCATTGCAAGGCGCTGGGCTGCAACGTGCCGACGTGACACGCTGTCTCGCTGTGGGGGGGGAAATCAAAGGCTGCAAAGCCGGCATGCAGCAGCGCAGGACCGAAGGGGAAGAGGACGTGTAGAGCAGTTGGAACACGGCTGCATTAGCAAATCTTTCTCCATCCGAGATACTCCCCTATTCCCTTTAAATGCGGCTCTGCTTTTTGCACTGCCATCATACCCTTTTCTCGCTGTCCCATCGCGATCTGCCCCACATCGCGGCACTAGCTCCCAGCTCGAGCCCGGCGCGTGTTTGCACGGTGCAGCCAGCGCTCTGACTAATGGGCGCCGCGCCAGTTCATTGAATTGTTTCCTGTGAGTGTGCCGGGACTGCACGTTCATAAATATAAAAATGGTGTGGAAGCCACGTTAATGAGGAAAGGGAGACCGAGCATAACTTCTGTAAGGATTTATTGTGACATGCAGTGCTGTCCGCACAAAAAATAAAGAGGCAGGGTCCGTAAAAAGCCATAAACCCAGCCATTACCTGAAGTGTAATAACAAATAGAAGCATTAAGTAAAACATAAAGCCGATTTATGGTTGAGTCCCCACAGATGTTATATTCAGCTGGAAGTACGAATTACATTAGTTTTAAAGTTTTGTGAAATTACTCATTATCTTCGACGTGGTTTTAGAGACAGGCACAAAATGTCGGCATTTTATCATGATTAAGGAAAAATGTGGGCTCGGTATTTTTTATTTATTTTATTGCAAATTAATTAGCGAGATAATGCAAAACGAGCTAATGCTTTAATTAACATTAGACGCTCTTTTCTTACCTGCAAATCCTGACGGATTTTTCCATCATTGGCATGACAGGCCTATCATTAAAAATATGTAAGTTCAGGCTTCAGGGATGACGCCCGGTTCAAAAAAAAGTCCCCTTCATTAACTGACGCAGTCATCCTGGCTGAATAGACAGGCCTGCCTTTGACAAGCAAACAAACACAAATCATTATGGAAACAGACAAGAGCAAATTATTGTTCAGGGAAGTCGCCTGTAATTGTTCACATAAATCACCAAGCTGTGAAGCTTTAAAGGGTTTGTGGTCAAAACTAACCCTGACTCTTCTAACTGCGAGTTTCACTCTCTATTCATTGGCAATTCTTAAGCCAAGGATGGTACAGAATAACAAAATGAATCATAAATAAATGATGTATTTTATTTAATTATATAAATATTACCTATTTGCATGACATAAAATGTTACCCACTCATGCAGGGATGCTAGTCCAGATAGTGCAAGAAAGAACGATTAATTATTTCTCAATAATTTGTGATAATTGATGCAATACTTAAAAGTCATCCTCAGATTACTTGACTTGTTATAAAATAAGTGTGTGTGTGTGTGTGTGTGTGTTGGGGGGGGGTCACCATCAGTATTTTTCGTGTGTGCCTCTCAGACCCAAATGGCAGTCACCTTTGAATGGTTATACACAATTCATTCAGGGCTGAGCCAATTAAAAAGTATCTGGTGAGCCATCTAGGTGTCGTGATGTGTGAGACAAAGGACTCATGGGCAGGAGTAAGGGGAACAAAAGGGGTTTTATTGGACCTAAACTAAACAGGTACTGTAAAACAAGCAGGACTGCGGGGGATCCAAAGTAAGAAGGATGCGGGCTGGCAGGAGGCGCAGTGACCGGACTGGGGGTGACGAAATACATGGGTATTTAAATACAAAGCCTAATGAGGGGTAACAAGGAACAGGTGTGGCTCATCAGGGAGGAGGCAGGAGGGTCAGTACCCCCCTGAGGGTACTGCAGGACGGGAGCAGGAGGGCGCCGAGGGGACTGCAGGACAGGAGCAGGAGGGTGCCAAGGGAACTGCAGGACCAGAGCAGGAAGGCACTGAGGGGACTGCAGGACGGGAGCAGGAAAGCACTTAGGGGACTGCAGGAGGGTGCCGAGGGGACTGCGGGACGGGAGCAGGAGGGTGCCAAGGGGACTGCAGGAGGGCGCCAAGAAGACTGCAGGACAGGAGCAGAGGGGACTGCAGGAGGGCGCCAAGAGGACTGCAGGACGGGAGCAGGAGGGCGCCGAGGGGACTGCAGGACGGGAGCAGGAGGGCGCCGAGGGGACTGCAGGATAGAAGCAGGAGGGCGCCGAGGGGACAGCAGGACGGAAGCAGGAGGGCGCCG
>JAODLC010000052.1:3898506-3938650 GCA_026781145.1 Hippopotamyrus pictus | reverse complement strand
CAAGAGGACTGCAGGACGGGAGCAGGAGGGCGCCGAGGGGACTGCAGGATGGGAGCAGGAGGGCGCAGAGGGGACTGCAGGATGGAAGCAGGAGGGTGCCGAGGGGACTGCAGGACGGGAGCAGGAGGGCGCAGAGGGGACTGCAGGACGGGAGCAGGAAGGCACTTAGGGGACTGTAGGACGGGAGCAGGAGGGTGCCGAGGGGACTGCAGGACAGGAGCAGGAAGGCGCCGAGGGGACTGCAGGACGGCAGCAGGAAGGCACTGAGGGGACTGCAGGACGGGAGCAGGAAGGCACTGAGGGGACTGCAGGACAGGAGCAGGAAGGCACTGAGGATTCTTCCTGTTGGGCCTCAGCAAGAATGTCACCCAGGTGGGCAGTGTCGGGCAAATGGAAGTCTAAGAGGCTGGCATGCATGGCATGGCCCCGTCTCCCTCTCTGGAAGATGGAGTCTCAGTCAGCTACTCTCTCAAGCCTAAGCTGACACTGGGACCTATTACCGAGCTGGCATAATCTCTGGACTGAGGTGGAGGTCCACAGAGCAGGGCTCAGAGCAAGTCCCAGAAGGTCCCACTCTTAGTCCACCGAAAGGGATTACTACAATCTGGTCTGGCTGCGGTCGGGGAGTCAGGTGTCGGGTAAGCAGCAGCTGGCAGAGAATGAGGAGATGGCCAGCAGTGAGGAGGCCACCAAGATAGCAACAGGAGATGAGGAAGGTGCCCAGACACCTGGAGGCGAGCGGGCCGCAGCCGGGACATCTGGTGGCAAGCAGGGCGCAGCTGGGACATCTGATGGCAAGCGTAGCACAATCAGGACATCTAGAGGCGAGCAGGCTGCAGCCAGGATACCTGGGAGGTGAGCATTGTGCAGCCGGGATACCTGGAGGCGAGCAGGGCACAGCTGGGATACCTGGAGGCGAGCGTTGCGCAGCCGGGACATCTGGTGGCAAGCAGGGCGCAGCTGGGACATCTGATAGCAAGCGTAGCACAATCAGGACATCTAGAGGCGAGCAGGGTGCAGCCAGGATACCTGGGAGGTGAGCATTGTGCAGCCGGGATACCTGGAGGCGAGCGTTGCGCAGCCGGGACATCTGGTGTCAAGCGGAGCGCAGTCAGGACATCTAGAGGCGAGGAAGGTACAGGGCCTCGGGCAGAGTGACCCTCTCTGGGCCTGGAGCCAAGGGTACAGGCTGAGCGGCCTTCTCTGACATCAGTGATCAGACCGGGGCCAACGAGACGAACAGGTATACAAAGACTAACAAGGGGTAACAAGCAACAGGCGTGGCTCATCAGGGCCACGTCAGGGAGGATACAGGAGGGTCAGGCGTGCAGGACAGTTTTTTTCAGGGTTCATCGAGCATCTAGAAATTTCCAGGGGTCACACAGGTACACGTCACCAGAGTTTCCACCCGAAGCAGGAGAATTACTCCTGGGCAGAGCAAAAACTTCCCAGACGGACGCTGTCAGAAGTGTAAAACCCCTTTTTCTTTATATCACAATATTTTCAAAATGACCTATTAACTGTTGACCGTGCCACTGTTATTTTCCATTTGTGTTTGTTTTGGTGGATATGATAAATTGAGTATTCATATTTTCATGTTGTGCTTACAATGAAAAGCAAATTGGACAAAATCATAGAAATTGTATAAATCCGTTTCTGCTATGAATCTGCCCGTATTCTGGCTCCCAAAATCAGTTGGTCAATCTTTTCCCCAAACATACACTACATTACTTCTAGATTATGAAAATGTATTAAAAATAACCCTGAACCTACATCTTGAATGAACTATCAGTGCATCGACAGATTTGTGTATTAAACATTTCGCCAGAGGGAGGGAAATGCAGATTTTAAGGAAATATCTCAGAAAGAAAAAAAAGGGATTATTTCTTTTCACCCATTTTATTGATTTTGAAGGGGGGGTATGTCAAACATCGCAGGGACATTCATATGCTGGATGAGCTTGCGTTTGATTAATTGACCTTTTTGGGAAAAGTTGCTGATTTACAAGTGAACACAACAAGCCCACAGCTATATAACATCAATTATACCGTGCCTCATTAATATGTAAATTCAAGACCATGGGACTAATTTGCTTCCTTAATTAGTAAACAATGGTCTTCGCCCCATGTTATATGCAAATTGCTTCTCTCTTTGATAGAGGTTAAAGGCAAAGAAGAATAAGGGATAATTTAACTTTATATTTTGTAGTTTTTAAAAAAGCAAGAGTGCAATGAATATTTATTAAAGTTGATAAAAACTTAGGATAGGTGACATAGAATATGCACAAAATAATCGTGATCATCATCAATACGTTTAAAAAAAAAAAAAAAAGTGGACGATGTTTTGTGAAGCCTGTAGTGGCGGATATGGTCTTACGGGAAAATAGGAATGAGGCTAGTTAATATTCCGTTTAACGAACTCGGGAAGTAAAATTACTGCTTTGTTATCCTTTTCTGCTTATAATGGGAGACGTTATGATTTTAGGCACCGGAACATATAATAAATTCATAATTAAATCATACTATTTTTTCAGTCCTACTGCCTGTTACCTTTGTCCTGGATGTACCACCATTGCCAAACCTCAAGCCTATGTTGCTCCATGAGTGTTTATAACACTTTGCAAAGTTCAACATTACGTCCACTATAATACGTTAATATTCCTTTTATTAAGTGACAAAAAAAAGCTTGATTTTTAGTTGACCTGATGTTTCAAGATATAGTAAATAGAAGATGGGTTTGGACATGAAGCATGGAAAATAATCGTTAGAGTCCTGCTGCATGCATGGAACTTTGTCAAAGGGGTTTACAGTATAGTAAGTTCTAGAAAGTTTTTACAGTAGAAAGCAATTTGTGAGCATCATGCCGAAGCGGGCATAGCCATTCAGTGTCTGTGTGGCCGGAACGCCTTTGGAAAGCTGCGAGGTGCTAGAAATTCCTTTTCTTCATCCTCACGCGCTGCATCACAACACAGCAGAATCTGCAATAAGCCTTTGCTGATAAATAGCTGACTCTTGTAATCCCAATATAGGAAAATGAGAGAAATTACAAAAAAAAAAAAAACAGGTGACTCAAGTGCCTATTGACCTTGACAGAGGTCTTTTTTCTGGGAATTAATTTGAGTTTGATTGACCCCCCTTCACAGGAAAATGTAACAAGCTCCCCCCACTGATCAGCAGCAAAATATATCAGTTGGACCCCCCCCCCCAAAAAAAGGCTTTTGTTACCAGTCCACCCCTGTGTTGTTTTTTTCTGTGTATCATGGAATTTGATTATTCTATGAAGGGATCACACTTCAACTTTGCCCCTGTACCTAATGTTTCAAGATTCTTGTTTGGTATTAGAGGTCCAGATATTTGTGTTTGAACATTGGTTTAACTGCTTTAATACCCTCACTTTGTACAAGTAAACATCCTACTGTTCTGTGGAATATAGAATTCATGCCAAGGTATTTCCAGACATAACCTGAACAGAAGTTACTGTACAATCCACAGTAAACAGTTTTATTAATCCACAAGATATTTATTTAAAGACGCAAACTGATACCATTTAGCCGTGATTGCAGCAAAGAGGACCAATGAGGTTTTTCGTTAATTTGAAGCGAATCCCTATGGCTAATATTCCGTCAGATCGTCATGTGTTCTGAAAAATGCAACAAACTTTTTCCTCCCAATTTCCTCGACCCGGCGATATCGAGTCCCTGAATCACAAAGTTTAATTTATCGCGTTAGTCAGCCAGATTACTGAGCGCTGATACTTTTCAACTGCTTTTTGGAGAAGATGTGGTCCTTCGCAGAGGAAATTCTGAGCATTTTCTGCATGAAGCATATTTCGGATGTTTATTAGGACCCTTTAGCCGTCTATCGTTATGCTGAATAAAAGTATTCTTTAGGGTTTTGAAGCGAGTTGCTCTCTGTGAGCAGTGAACTGCACGGACGAATCAACCTACAGAAACTGGTGCATCTGTGTTGACCGGGAGAAAAAAGTGTGCTGACACATTCACACCTTACTTTTTGTTTTTAATCAGAGTGCAAGGCTGCCAGTCCAGTATCTCTCACACTGTGACTCTCTTTGCCATCTGCTGAAGAGCCCGCTGTGCTCTTCCGGGATAAATTCGCCCATTCTCGCCAATTTGGCTGTTAATAAAGACATTACCAGGTGCGGCGTCTCTTGAGCTTGGCAAATTTAGACAACCTCTTCAGCGACTGCAGTGGGCAGGTCTTTCGGTGAAATGAGCCGGTCGCTCAAACTGGGAAAAGTGGGTTTCACTAAATTAGAAATAAAAAAAAATACTAAAAAATAACATTTAATTAATATATGACAAACATGACTGAAAGCATTCGCGTTTGTTTAATAAACAAGACACCGAAATCCTTCTGTAGTAACCAATCAGGTCTTAGAATTTTTTCTTACGTTGTCGCTCTAATTAAATGGTCACCTCTATTTTCTATGACCCCAATGACACCCCCGGACACATTACACTCCTACCACAATTTCACCACAAACATCAAACATCACCTCCTGGATTGTCCAATTCTGCTTCTATCTCCAAACCTCTCTTGGTCTCAGTTAGCCTGTATCTTCTCTGCTATCTCCTTCTTAGCTTATGAAACCTTTGCCAAACTTGATTAACCCCCAAGACTTCACATAAAACCCCACCTTCATACATGAGACTTAGCAATTAGCTATTTGCTATGACCATTCTTCATGATCTCAGGGGCTTAATTCTCACGTGGTTTGCATCTTCCTTTCACCAAAGGCATCCACAGGTTAGAGAGAAGGGTTCAGAATTACTCTCCCAGTGTTAATTTTAGATATTCTGCCTGGAACCTTCCATCTCTGACACCACCTGACACCAATGCCAAGATACTGCATCAAGCACAGCAGGGTAGGCGATCTTGATAAGACATTACCTATTCAATCATTCGCCTTTCAGTCTAGTGAAATGGGTTAACCACAGATTTCCCAGCAAGCTCCATTCCTTTTCTGTTCTTTTACGCCGCGAGCTTGTCGTCACCGTCGCCGTCACCAACACCTGTAGCAATTTCTTGCTCCAGAACACCCAACTGCGGTTTCTGACAGGAATTATTTTAATCTTCCGTTTCCCCCGTATTATCAGCCGCAACAGCACACGAACATTCCGGAGTGGCCGTCTGCCAAAGCGTCGGAAAAAATGTGGCCGGCCCGTTCGATTATCCCCGGCTTGGAGCGTTTTAATCTGTCAAAAACTCCCGGGGACCGTAAAGCACACACAAAGAGCGACGTCTATAATGCAGGAACTGCTGTTTTACAGCTGACGTAGGGTTCACGCGAATGAAAGAAGCGACATATAATCTAACCCCATCTATATAACTATTATTATTATTATTCGTCCCTAGATCAATTGTTTTTTAATGTTTTTATTATATTATTATATTTTTTATGCTGGATCCCTTTTTTCTATTATTATTAGTAGTAGTAGTAGTAGTAGTTGGAGGAGAAGTAGCAGTAGTTTAATTTTCTCATAATATTCATTAATTAATATTCCGTACTATTCTGTTTACAGAACTCTGGCTATATACAGTATACTATGTTTGTGCACTAGCTTAGGGTACTTATTCGTACTATGTGTACTCTCTTAGAACCTCGCCTGTTTTGCGCTACATGTATGCGTGCCTGTACTCTGTGAACCGTGCTGCTGTTTGCACGAGCCTTGCTCTCGAAGAAGTCCATCTAACGTAATCCTCACGAGCACGCCAGCTCACGAGGGGCGAGGGGCAGTGCAAACGGGACAGACCTCAAATCGACATCCTTTTGCTGACACACGGAAAAGACGACCAATAATCCTGATCTGTCCGTCCTCCAGGGATTGCTGCCAGGTGTTGGCGTTCGGCGAGGTCGTGACACATCGTGTATCAGATATGTTTCTTTTCCCACGTGTCCTCACGGTCCTGTGTGCACCGCCCACCTCCATCACGCCAAGTGATGAAATCAGCTGGCACAGTGGTCAAAAGGGACTTTCTGCCAGTAAGACACTGAACAATGTATTTTGCAATATGTCATACTACAGCGCTGTTGGACTCTATGACTATAGAGCCCTCATTTTTTTATATTAACATTCAAATGGCTTAATTTCCTTAATCATGTTTTCGCAAATGGTAAGATCTTTTATTAACATTTCCTTTTATGTACAGTTCAGCTTCTTAGACTCCCAGAAGAAAAGTCCCATATGAAGATAATAGAAGAAAAATATAAATGCAAAGACAAAATAGAGAAAGGAGTTGGGTTTGGGAGGCTAAGTGTGATTTCACATTACCAGAGGGCCGGACTCCATCGAGCAATAATCAAATGCTCCTGAAAAGCCTGGTTAGATTCCGCCGGCGAGATGATCTTTGACACTGGAAGGATGTGCTCGATTTTTATCAGTCTTAAAGCAAAGCTAACGGGTCGTTTTTAATTAAACAGCGAGGGCAATAAAGACAAAAGCGCGCAAAGGCATGAAATGCTGGCATTGTTCGATTCGGTCAGACGGGAAACAGACCGAGGAAGGTAATTAAGTTACGGCTTTATCTGAGGAGTCACCCGATTTAATGACTGTACGTCTCCATTCTGTCTTAAGTGCATCTCCACATTCACAGTATCAAATTATAGCCTGAAATGTCTGAACAATTAACATATCAGAAGATTTGCAATGGGGCATTTTTAATAACAATCTTACAGTTATCAGAAGAAAATCCTTAGAAAGATTCACCACAGAAACTGGAACAGCACAAACAGATGACAAGCATGCAAAACACGCAGATTAATGCAGATTCTTTTGTTAGTGTAACTGTGCATTTTTTAATTATGAGCAAGTCGCATTTCGAGTGTCACACGGGGAGAAGATTGCAGTGGGGGTGAGTCTGTAGTCGTTAGACGTATTAGGATCCATTTCGAGGCTTGGAAATCGCCACGGTGACAGAGGGAACTCTGACGCAGCCTCGGAAAAAGGCACGTCACTAAGAACCCCCGATCCGCAAGCTTCAGGCCCCACCGTGAATGGAAAGCAGGACATACAAGGCAGATATTAGTGGAATGAGCTCCAGCATCAGTCACCATCTTATTCTGGTATTTGGCGAATGACGCCAATCATACGTTGGTACCTGCATTGCAGTCTCATTCCTGGGTGTCTGATGGCCTGGCGTTCCATCCAGGGTATCCTGTGTCGTGCGGAATAATCTTCACACTCACAGCCTAGATTGACAGTTACGGTCAGGGTTGCCAACCCTCATGTCTCGGGCGTGACTCTCACCCTTCCTGACACTCACGTTCACGCAAGAAATCTTACTGCTAATTTATATTATTCCATTATAAGCCTAAAATTAGCTACACCAAAAGCATTGGGGTAGTTTGTAAACCATAAAGACTCTTTACAAGGTAATAAAACTGCTACACACATGCAAATGTGTGTGCAGACTTGTTTGGGATTGAAAATCTCACTCCAGCCAACCGAAGTTACCAATGCTGCTACGGTACATCAGGGACGGTCCTCGAGTTGTTTGGCATTTACATTTACATACCTAGCAGACACTCTTGTCCAACGCGACATACAAGTGAGGTAAATAGCGCATTGCAAACATTTGTGCTGTTAAGGAATCAAGTAGGCGTAAGTGCAGCTAGGCTGGGCTTCCAGTGAAAGCCCAGATACAACTGTAAGCAGTATTGGAGCAGAAACTACAAAGGTTACACAACTACACATAACTATTAACAAATATAGATCTTAATAAGATTTCAAGGAACAATCAGGCTAGTGGAGGTGTTCCTGGAACAGTTGGTTCTTGAGGTCTTTTCTTGAAGTTAGAGAGTCTGATGTCTGGATGTGGTCCTCCAGCTCATTCCACCACCAGGAAACCTCACAAGAGAACCATCTGGAGCGACACCTCTCACATGATGGATGGAGCTCCGAGCGACATTGGTTTGCTGACCAAAGGGGGCAAGATGGGACATAGGAGATGATGTCTCCATCGATGAACTTGTAAGCCAGAACCAAGGACTAGACACGAGTGCCAATAGGGAGCCACTGAAGAGAGACCAAGAGGGGCGTGACTTGAGAAGACTCGGGCCGACTGAATATCAGACGCGCTGCCGCGTTTGGAATCATCTGCAGTGGCCAGATAGCACAGCCTGGTAGCCCAGCAAATAGAGAGTCACAGCAGTCAAGTTGTGGGGTAATAAGTGCCTGGATTGGAAGCCGACCTGCATACAGAGACAGGATGAGACAGGACTTTAACCCCCCCACCTCAAAAAAATGTACATCAATTAGTTTAAATGGTCACACTACTTGAGACCCAAATATTGCAGTAATACAGTCTTATACTTCTTTAATTAACCATGAACTAAGTGTTAGTTTTCTACTGATCTCATGCTTCATCATTAATCAATTATGATGGTTCATGTATTCTATTCAGGAACTATATTACTTAACAGGTAACTAATTAATTAATTTCTGCATGGAATACATGAACCATCGTAATTTATTAATGATGAACTAACACTTAATGGTTAATTAATGCATTATGTAAGCATGTACCAAATGTGTCACCAAATAAACGTTACAGTTTTATTTAACAAGGGCCATTTCCATCAAACCCCCCTGGTAAAGGCTAGCCCCCACTTTTCTTAAATCTCTAGTGAGGTTAATGCATAAAAAAAGAAAAAAATGCATAAAAAAGAAAAATAAACACATCAATGAGTTGTTATGGACTGGTATCCTGTCCAAGGTGTACCCCCCTGCACTCTATACAGCTGATAAAAGGCTTCAGTCTTACTGGGGACCATGAACCCCGCAGGATGGATGGATAGAAACATCAACTGAGTGGAAAATAATAACTAAATGAACTATTCTAATTAAATGCAAACCAACTTTTCTAGTGTGTTTTATTAGTGGTTATTTGTGGCTGCCCTGGTCACAGCAGACATATCGGTCATTTTGAACATATCGACTGCAACGTGTCACTTCCTCATTTCGCCTGATTATGAGTGGCTTTCTCCCCGGCAAGTCGTACATAACGCCGAGATACGCGGCGGCCCCCGGGCCCGCGCCAAACGGCTGACGCCGCGGATCGGCGACGTGTCAAATTAGCGGGAGGTAGCTATCGCAATTTGTCACAATCTCGGGGAAACAAATGCACACAACACGCTACCAGAAAGTGAAAAATGTCACTTAGCCAGAGCAGAAAGTGTGTCTTAATAAGGAATCCAGGAATCATGCGATGGTGCATTGGGGACAGACAGATAATTCTCTTTAAATTTAAAAGATGCACTACAGCCTTTCATATGCTCTTAAGTAATTATTGTTTTAATGACAGAGCCTCCTTCCAGTGGACCTGAGCCACTGTCAGACTTAATCGCGAGATTCTCTGGCTGCTGCTCTTTGTGTCATGAAGTGTCTTTGCATGGATGCACTTTCTCATTACTAATTATCACCACGCGCTCTCTCCCGCACCCCGGCTGGGAGGCAGAGTCTCGGTATCCACAAAGGTTTTTTTTTTTTTATTTTCCTCCCTATAAAAATAGTAGCAAGTTGAAAGCATATGAAAGTATTCCACTGAGGGAAAAAATGACACAAATATGGAATAGTGGTACTTACTGTAATTGATTCCCACGTGGGAATTATCTTTTCACCTGCCCCCATCTTATTTTTCATGAGACATACAGACACATACAGTACAGTAAGTAGTTGAGGGCAAGTCTGTGGGGGGGGGGGGTGGGTTTCACACGCAGGGTTAGCCGGAAGCTGGGGGGTTAAGGGCCTTGCCCAGGGCCCAATGGTACCATCCGTCTACCATTCAAACTGATGACCTTCTGAATAAGTTTGTCTCCATCAAAGATGAATAACTGCTGTCTCTCACACAGCACTATGACTGGCTAGCCTGTGCCATCGCATTTACTTAATGCTTTGCTTATGCTGTCACTCTGCCCAGGAGTGCTGGATGGATGGATGGATGGATGGATGGATGGATGGACGGACGGACGGACGGACGGACGGACGGACGGACGGACGGACGGACGTTGAGCTTGTGTTTTCTGGACAGAGACTGATGTGACGGGAAGCTTAAAGTTTTAAATATCAAGCAGTTAAAGCTCTAGTAACTAGTAAGATGTGTAGCAGCATGAAATACAAATGTGTTTAAAAACCAAGGTATGTAAAGCTGGGTGGAATTTGCTGCAGCAGAAATCGGTGTGTGGCTTTGCATTAATTCTGAGCACAGTCCTCCTGGGTTAATAAGCCGGTACACACAGAGTTAATGGCCGACTGCCTGTGCCCCAGACTGCGGAGAATAACGGAGGTGACCAGCCCTGCAGATCTATGGAGGGAGAAAAGCAGAGTGGGTGTAACGGGGGGAACCATCTGATAAAGCCCCCCCAGTGCCTAGCTCCTTTAATAGATTATAGAAAAAACAATTAGGGTCCTTTCGGACACTGTGTCTGCTCCAAAGGGAGGCTTTGCAGCTCTGGGCCTGAAACTGCATACAGTTCTAGATTAGCTTGTTAGCCGGCTTAGTGATGTGCTACACTGCTTTCTAAAGTCAGAGGAATGCTGTGTTTTGTTGGGGAGTGTTTCTTTTTCCTTTGAGTACAATGATAGCGTGCCTTTTGGGGGGAAGGCCCGTGCGTATGTGTGAGCTTTTCTTCCTTAGATAATGTGCTGCAGCGCTGGTCATCGCATATAAAATATCGCTGCCCTTCGGTAATTGCCGCCGCGTTATTTAGCATCCAGGTCCCGTTTTCTTCCGAGTGCATTTCGACGTGGTAATATCCTCCTGAGACCCCACACATTCATTTATGTCCATTGCAGTGGACATTTTATTTTTGCATCTATCTTTTCACTGATGTTAGGAAACGTGTTTATTCCTGTTGTACACTAAAGGGGACATGCTGTCAGATTAAAAATAAAAATAAATTAGAAAATATCTAAAATGTAAGATGTCTTATTTCCTCCAAAGAAAAATAACCTAAATTGAAGGACACTTTTTTCCTTGGGTCTCAGGAGGCTATTATAGCTCAAAAGCGGAGAGGCCAGCTATTCTGTTTGTATGGCGGACTGAGAGCCATAATGAACAGGGAGCAGGGAGACACTCAGAATGCACTCAGACACTCAGAATAGTGCATTATTTTTACACCACATCGAGACCCTCCAGGCAATGACAACAAGTATGACGTTTATGAAAAGATAACCTTCATATATCACAAGATATCTCATCAAAAGAAGGGCGAGTTTGATTGATGTGCAAAGTGATTCATGGTTCAAGGATTTAATGGTCATATACTCTGTAAATAGTCAGTTCCACCATGCAATGGAAAATCTTACTCTGCCTGTTCATCCGGTCACCAGTAAACACAAATTAAACACAACAGAAAGATCACAAATGCAAATTAAGGTCCCACAGAACACATCTCACAAATACAAAGTAGGGGGCTATACAAACTAAGGCGGTACTGAATGTGTAAATTTCCATCACAATCCGTCACATCCAACCCCGGGATGGAAATAATACCATGGTCCAAAGTCCCATTCTGCCAGCTGGAATCTGTCACCTCTCAGTCACGACGCCCCAAACCGCCCCGTTTAATCGCATAATAGCGGAGACCGATAATCGTGAAGCGAGTAGGTGATGTAAACATTCCTCACGACAGGGCTGTTGTTATGGTTACATAACACAAGATTCACCGTTAACCTGTCATCTTCCTACTCAATCGGCCCGGTGGTGTGCGTGACACATAGCTACCAATGTCACTTTTACGCAGTGACACACATCTAAAAGGCTAATCTAATAACTGACAACTATATGAATGATAATAATGGCTAATACTACCGTATTTCTTTCAGCAATTTATGTATTTATGTAAACCTGGTTTCCCAACAAGAGTATATCTGTGTCAATTAAGTAGCGAAAACCTCCAATTTTTATTCATCTTTGTATTTTTATTCATAATTTATAAGCCTATGGGACGTTCAAAAAAAAAAAAAAACCTCTTGTTTATTTAGTCCTCTGGAAGTGTCATTACCTCACCTCCCCCATTGGAACCTCAGCCATGACCCCCACAAAGCATTTGGAAAAAATTCCTCATAGGACCAAGGGACCTGTCGTTCCTATGGCTCTGGGACATGTCTGACTTTTCCAAGATCTTTTGCCGCGCATGGCTGCCTTGTGCCCAGCATTGGCAACAACAAACGAAGCATGTAGCTTTAACATATGCTGCTGGTACTTCCCAGTCATCCTTCAGTCCTCCCAGTCAGAGGATATTTTTGGGTGTACCTCTAGGGGGTGATATCCTCATCTTGTTTTAGGGATGATGTTATGAACATACGTGAACACAGATTTCTTATTTCTGGAAATGGCGTGATGCAAGTTTGACGCAAAGTTGCAGACGGTCGTGCTGTAATGTTGGCTGGGTTGAGGTCTTGACTGACTGAAATTTACATGAAATTTATTTCGCACATGCTTTAATCCAACGCGACGAATGTTTTTGAGAAAGCAGAGTTCAACAATCAAGCAGTTTGGGTGGGCCTTGCTCGAGGGTCCAACGGTGAAATCACTCTGGAGACTCCAGCGGTCTGTATCATGAATCAAGATTTCTTGCTTAGCTGGATAACTTGTAGGATTTAAGGTAGTCTGGGCTAAATGTAAGTGAACGAAGATAAAGCCTGGGGCACCTTAAATCCAACTATCTGGCTAAGCAAGTAATCTACCTTTGTGATACAGACCCCAGAATTCGAACCAGTGACCTTCCAATTACAGGCGCAATATCCTAACTCACTGAGACATAGTGTCCCTTAGATTCCTCTTCCTGTTTTCGGTAACTGTCTTACCGGAGCGGAGATTGACCAAAAACACAGCCACACTCAGCGCTGGACCAAATATCCATTCACAGCAGGTCACGATGAACAATGAAATACAAACCGCTGGTCCACGTGCAGCGATGATGCGTCCGGCTCCTTTATCATTTCGGTCTGACCTGTTTCCTATTCCGTACCGCTGGATGTCACACAGCCAAGTGGTTATAGATGGGAGTGCATCGAGGTCAGCATTCAGTGCAGTGAGCAGGTCAGCTTTCTGATTAGAGAGGGTAGATTTTACTTTTAAGACAGTTATGCAGCTTAAGGAAAATCATTCATTGGAAAAGAATTACAAAGTTTAAAAGCTGTCATATTCAAATATAAGCCTTGGTTAAGAAACAAAAATCAAATCAACCAGGTTAGTCATGCAGGTTGCCTAATCGCCTATAGTGTGTGAATTTGAGTGCCGACCTGGTAATCCTGGTGGTGTTGTGCTAATAAGTTTAGGTAGGCATGTGTCTACTCAATATTTTATAAAAATCTGAAGCATAAATTAATTATTCAGTCAAACAATAATGTGCTTACACTGACTGTGTAATAACATGTCGTTAAACTTGCAGTCAGGGTAATCTGGCCAATGAGCGAGCTCCCTCTGTCAGATCACATTTTATTGAACAGGATGAAGGACTCCAATTCTTTATGAAATTATGAATGATTGGCATTTTTTGGTGCTCAGAATCTATTTGAATTTCCTGTCCTAGTGTAATGGCAGGAGACCAATAAGTCATTAGAGAACCTTAAAGGTATTTACGATGTTTAATGTTGGGGGGGGGGGATCCTGCAGTGAGGGCCTGGGTCATGTGACCTGAGACGCCTGGGGAAAGCGCATGATTGTCAGGCTGTCAGATATCAGGCCACTTTTATAATGGGGTCGAATCCCTCATCGCAGCCCAAAGCAGCCGATTCCAGAGCAGGTTCAAGTTAAATGACGGCATTTCTGATGTTTCCCACATCCGGTCATGACAATATGCACATAATTGTTTTTTTAATGAAATCCTGTTTGTTCTACGACGCATTTTCTAAGTCATTAAGTACAGCATTGGGCGCCGCAGTCAGAAAGAGATATTTTGTCATTATTCAAAGCCACTAAGACTAATTGTATTTTAAATCCGTCAGATTAAATGCAGCAGCGACCTTTAGGAATTTCACCGCTGAGGGGACGGTGCGTGAAGTGGAACGCCGTTCTGGGGGATAACTTGCACCAGGCTTGAGGATTAAAGCAAATATATTTATTTTTGAAGGAAGCACATATTTTTCTTTAGTTTCTATACAGTTATAATGAATACGTTGTAGTCATTTTGATGATACAATCACTACTACTATACAAGGCATTATAAAGGATAAACGTATAAAACTGTGTATGTGTTTGAGCTTACGTTATATTTTAAATGCTATAATACATTTAAAATCGGAACTTATACTGATTATGGTTTTAAAAATAGCACGGTCTATAGTCTAAGTATGTGTGGCCCTAATAATGACCCACCTAGACTGGCACCCCACCCAGAGCGCCCCCTACTGCCCGTACTGTTTCATTGTAAACTCCTTTATGTACACCCCAAACCTGCAGATATTGGAGAAGTAGTTATGAAGTATGGATGGATAGATGATCCATTGATCCGGTCTTTTCTATAGCAAAATCCCGTCACTTACAGAGCATTATAATCATTCAATAACAAATGTATGCAGAGTGATTTTAGGCATATACAGGCCATTGGGAATCAATGGTTTCTTTTGAAACATATGAAGGTATGAGGGTATTTCCTTCAATCGATACATTTCTCCGCCGTAAATTAATAGATATTCTTGTGTTTGTTTTGGCAGATCATTTACTGCTGTTGATCTGTACTGGAAGCGCGATAATCACTTTTAACGACTTTCGTTTGGAGTCGCACAAAGGTCTCCCAGAGCGTGGAACATAATCAGCAGAGCAAATATTCAGGTTGCTGACTGTTGGGACATCAAAGGTTTGTATACTAAGAGTGTGAAGGAGAGAGAGCCACATCAAAGGTGTTAGTATACTAAGGGTGTAAAGGAGAGAGAGCCACATCAAGGGTGTTAGCATACTAAGGGTGTAAAGGAGAGAGAGCCAGATCAAAGGTGTTAGTATACTAAGGGTGTAAAAGAGACAGAGCCAGATCAAAGGTGTTAGTATACTAAGGGTGTAAAGGAGAGAGAGCCAGATCAAAGGTGTTAGTATACTACGGGTGTAAAGGAGAGAGAGCCACATCAAGGGTGTTAGTATACTAAGGGTGTAAAGGAGAGAGCGCCACATCAAGGGTGTTAGGATACTAAGGGTGTAAAGTAGAGAGAGACATTTTCCCCGCGATGGTACATTTCAGCAGAACTAACTTACTTCAGAATCTTTTGAAGTTGCTTTTCTCATAATCACTTGCAATTTTTTCTTCCAAATTTTTGCGCTGTTCAAAATGTAGCCTTAGCAGAACTTTATTTGAATGTTGTGAAACAAAACGAAGTACTCAATAATGGTTAGGTTAAAGGTTAATTTTAGTTACCTGATGAATAGTTCAGTCAGTTATTTCCTTGTTTGGTTTGTACATACCGCTACTGATTTGATCTTGCGGGCAGTTTGTGACTTTTTAATCGTTACTATTTCGGAAATATAGCAGTGAGGTTTTGTTGACTCTCGAGGCGCTAATAAATCCAGTCTCGGGGCTTCTGGGACACTCCCTGCACCAAATGTTCCTCTTTAATAATTTTTGGAATTAATAATTAGCAGTACTGCTAAGCTGCTCTGGTGACTGGAATGTGCCTCGGACCTTGCAGGGATTGTTAAGTGGGTTACACCTGATAAATAAGACTCGTATAAAACAGTTAAACATCTAAACTTCTACAGGCTTCACAGCAGTACTTCCAAAAGTCTTCTTTTCCAAATGAAATAAAAATTGCAAACATCTCATACATATTCCCATCTATCAGGAGCATGATTGTAAATATTGTGTATGTTTAAGGACTGAAAGGAAAAGCAAATTTCCAAAACTCACTCAATCGATTTATTTTGTTGGTTTTGAGGCGAGACCACCAATGATTGAAAGACTGGCTCTCTCATCATGAAAGAGTACAAGGAACCAGAAGTCGCTTGGTCCTCGTGTAAATCAAATTTCCAAAACTCAGTACGTCCACAGAAATATTCCCAAAAATGTATTCCGTGGACTGAGTGAGTCACCAGAAATAATCCGGAATGCACAACAGGAATAAACCGCCATCAGACATCAACGTCCCAGTCTAGACCTAATAAACACTGATGCCAATCATATAACGCGCAAGTCTGCCGCTGTCAAACATTTCGCAAGGTTGCACCACTATTTTTCACTTTTAATTTTATCCTATGGTTCCTACCCACTGGCCTCAAGTGACACATTCTATGATTCCTTCTGACCAGCTCTAATGGATAAAGAATGGCTTCTGAATAAATCAGGGTCGCCCTAATTGGCTGATGTCACAATCCCTTATAAGATGAAGGTGACCTACAGGACTGTGCTGTGATATTCCTCGCCCCCCCCGCTTCGGAGGGTCCGTGTGAGTTTCGGCTTCTACTACATCCAGGTACTCCATGCTCCATATCCACCGATTACCCAAATATTTAGCCTTACCTGTCAGACACATTAACAGCCAAGGTCAAAACATCTGATTGCATGCTTACTGGTGTATGTGAATGTGCAACGGCAACAACATTATTGCACGCGATAGCTTTATTTATAAGATGAAGAACGTGTTGTTTTTTTAAATGCTAATGACAAGTTTCCCAAAGGATTAATCAATAAAAAAAGTTCAATTGTAGGTGAAATAACGAGCTTTATGTATTTCAGCATAGAATCATTGTTTTGTGAATATAACATGACTCTTAGCCCTTACTTCCTCATTTGAGACTATTAGATCAATCATATAACTAAAAGTATGATTACTTCCCATTACTATCACATATAACAAGTGTAGTAATAATTTCTATACTAAAATTTTCCATAAATAACTATAACTATTTATATCACATGACATCATTTTATATAAGTTTCAGCACAGCTGACTTTGACTAATTAGCAGCACTTGGATTATCTGCACTCAAAATAAAAAATTAAATTAATGAGAAAATAAAGCAGGCCACAGTTAGCATGTTGCTGACACACGTGCTATAGAAGATATTTGGTTTCTCAGCACAACGTGTCACAAAGGCTTCTTGATTAGTCATTAACAAACATCGGTTTTTTGAATTATTACTTTAGTGTGTAATAAAGTGGGGCAGGTGCCTATTTCATTTCTATATTTATATATAAACCCCAGGTCCCAATTAGACACACCGCTGCAAAAATCAGCACTGTACTGTAAGTGCGTAAAGGAGAGCATACCTTCTTTGTATCAGCGTGTAAACGTGGCACAGCTAGACAGAAATTAAACAACAAGATATTCGGTGAATCCAATATGAAGCCATTTTCAAAGGTGGAATTTCAAAGGTGTGGAATTATTACCCAACAAAAGCATAAAAAATCATTTCTGTCCATATTACAAATGTTACTGAGCAACTTGGAAAAACTTACGGGTAAAAACAATAAAGTCACGTTTAGTGAACTAATGCTAGCTGGCTTGGTAGCTACACTGGAAAGCGCGCAAAAATGGCAAAGAGAGCAAATACAAATTTATAAAGTACTGAGAGTGTTTGTAGCAGCTAATAAAGCTTCAAATAATATAACAATGAAATTAATTTCTCAATTTTTTATGTAATAAAGTTTGATAATATAACAACTGATCAATAATGTAACAACTCGTTACACGATCAGCAAAAAGTTATTGTGCTCTTGGTTCAGAAAATATCTTACATTATTGCCCAGTTATAACATCTGCAACTTTTATTACATTGAGAATGTAAAAATTATTACGTTATTGGCAGTAATTACATTATTGGTAGTTATTGCATTATTGGTAGCTACACGTGTCAATAACATGAAAACTGACATAAAAAATGCCCCAATTAGAGATAACCTGGTAGTTCTTCTGTCTATATCTGCCTGATGACATGCCGGTATCCAGCAAACGTCAGCGGGAGGTTTTTAGCGCAATGCTAATGTGCAGTGACCGCGGTCTGCGCACGTACAGCACAGATACCGCCTCTGAGGAATGCAGACACCTGACTGCTGTGTGACTGCTGACTGACTGTCTGGGCCCTTCCACACATTACCCAAATCCCTGAATAAAATGTACCCAACCCGGAGCGCTCACCTGCAGTCGAGCACCTAGTGGGGGGGCCATCTTACCTGCAAAGGGCCGGTGTGTATGCAGGTGTTTGGGGTAACCTGTAGGTCAGCTGTTCAAACCCAGGTGTGAGGACTCTTCAGCCAATCAGTCCTCTAATTAGTAATCTAATTAGGGAGTTGCAGCGAAAACCTGCACACACACCGGCCCTTTGCAGATAAGATTGGCTACCCCTGACCTAGTGTGTCCACTGTGTGTGTTCACAGGTTTTTATAAAATTGACTTTTCCATAATGTGATTAAAAAAAAAAAACCTGTTATTTTGACATTGTGGGATAATTTCTTTGAGTTTCTCCCTGTGGAGACTGAATTTGATAAAAATCTGTTACTCTAATCAAAAAACCACAAAGTCTTGTATTTTGTTTGATTACTTATGGTTAAGGTTATGGCTGGGTAGGGGTTAAGGTTGTTATTGTTGGGATTAGGGTTTTTCCCATAGAGATGAATGGAGAGTCCCCACAAAGATATGAATACAATTGTATATGATTGTGTGTGTGTGTGTACATAGTAAAACACATACATAGACACACATGAATATTTACACACATACTTATCTTAGCTGCTAAAATTTTCAGAGAATTCTCTTCTGCCTTGATTGAGAAAATCATGGGTTCTAGCTTGCGTAAAACGACATGATTAAACGAGCGTTTTGTCGTTAATTTGAAAGAAGTCCGAAGCCTCACCAGGTAAACATCGTGGACAGCTCAGGGCCTACGGCCGTAAAAGTGCAGTCCATTTCGGAGATAAATGATGGCGCGAGTACAACATAAAATGGACAATATGGGAGAATAAGGTAAAATGCTGGTAATTCCCTCCTTTATATGGAGGCTTGGGTAAAGCAGGTGTGGGTACAGTGTCATTTTTCACTTCTGGGCACCAGCCGGGTGACAGTGAGCCAGTCCTAGGCCACAGTCACCAAATCATTTGCATGCCAGCATCCGCGGTTCACACGCTCCGAGATCAGAGCGAGCCTCTCCGGGGGGCTGAAGGTTCCCCAAGCTGATTATCGGCATACAGCACCTCACCGCACATACCTTCGGTATTCATGGGGGAGGGAGAAACGGCAAATTGCAGGACATTCACAGGAGCCTGTCGCACCAGCACGCCATGTTAAGTTTTTAACGTGTTTTTTCTTGTCAATTAATCCCAGCAGTGCTCAAATACGCAAAACTTACCGCTCCATATGCTACATTTATAGCCCACCAAGTAAACTATTGACAATAAGCTAGCAAAATGATAAAGTTTTCCCTTATATAACAATCCCCGACTTATGTCAGACTGAAAAATATGGACCTGGAAGCGATCTCTCACACGCATATATGCAAACAAAGACACACACGTAAATCTGCATCAGTGTGCAATATATTTGCCTCAAAATGCAATGTTTATTAGCTTGCAAAAATTGTCACTACCACATTATAGATCAGGATATTCAAATTTAAATTAGGATAACTTTTTGAATGGAGTGAAATATTGCTACTCTAATGTTACTATTCTTATTTTCATTTCTACAGGAAAAAAAATACTGACATAAAGACTGAAGACAGCTCGAAACAAACATGCATCAGGGCACTAACCCAAAACTCAACTCTCTGCCGATAACCTGGCAGCCGTAGATTGCACAACAATATTGGTCAGCTCCGCAATACTGAGAAAGAAATTCATCTGGGAAATTTGGGGATAAGCTTTCAGAATCATACGCCTTCACATTCTATCTGAAACTGCATGAATGAGTGGGTTCGATTTAAGGTTGATAAAGTAAATGTGTGTCACCTTTCAGTATAAAGTGTGCCTAACCCTTAAGGTGATTTAATTCCCATAAAGATTGTCCCTGAGCCTAACCTGTTTTTCCTTCCGTAAAATCGGAGTTTTTGAGTTGGCTAATCCGTGATCTGTGCCAGGGGAACTCAAAGGATGAACTGAAGTTTGGACTAGCACAAAAATACCCGATATAAGCAATAAAACTGCAGAAGGTAGCATCGAACTCACACGCTCATCTGATGCGGAAATAATGCCGATATGACAACTTTCTTAGATATTTTTCTTTATATGGCACGAAAAATGTTATATCTTTCAAAACACCAACATGCCTACAAAAATAATCAAAAATGTGAAAACTTAAAATATAAAAATATATGGTGTATATATGGTGCTACATATATAGATTTATGTCGTCATTTCATTTGATATGTAGCATGGAATTAGTGGAGGCCTGGCAGAGCATTGGTTCGCACTGTTGCTTCACACCTCTGGGACCAGCGGAGTTAATTGTCGTATAATAATTGTTAATCGGATAATGATTGCTGATTGGTGGGGGCAGCGTGTGGCTGAGGTGGGTTCTGATTGGGCACCTTGATCAGATGGCCACTGGTTGGTTGAGGGACGTCACTGGGCCCTTAATCAGCTCCCGCCCTCTTTCCCTTGTGGGGACCGAAAATCTCTGCCCACATTGTGTTATTTTGACCTTGTGGCGACATTTTTTCAAGTCTCCACAAGGGGAGACTCAATTTTATATAAGAATCTGTGACTGCAATAAAAAAAAACTACAAATGTTTTTTTTCTTTTGTTTTAGTTTTGTTACTTATGGTTGATGCCCATAGAAATAAATGGACGGTCCCCACAAAGATATGAATACAAACGTGTGTCTGTGTTCCAAGGACAGGCCGACCCTGCTTCCGGATGGATGGATGGATGGATGGATGGATGGATGGATAGATGGATGGATGGATGGATGGATAGATGGATAGATAGATAGATAGATAGATAGATAGATAGATAGATAGATAGATAGATAGATAGATAGATAGATAGATAGATGGATGGAGATATTTACATCATATAAAGGAGATAAGCCCAAAATGTCATATTCATGGAATCTAGGCTAACCCATAACAAGTATATGTTTTTTAGAGCCCTTCATTAACAAAAGTATGCAACAATATAACTGCTTGTATGTAATATATTGCATTTCTTAAATTCCACTCAGTTTAAACACGTTTCTCAGTGTTTGTTCTTCTTTTTCATTGGTAGAATCAGACCAGAGAAAATGGGGAATGAAAAATGAAATGTTTTAATTAAAATTAAACAGGAGAAGAATGCGCAGGGATCAGTGACCAGAGAGGATCCTGACAGCTAGCCAGCAGACTGCAGATCTCTACCTAAAAAGTGTTTTACAATTACGGCTTGTTCGTTATCTTTTCCCACGCTGCTTAAACTTCTTCAGCTTGTTGGAGAACATGAAAGGGAACCAAACAGAGGTTCTTTTCTAGTGAAACACATATCTTTGTTCTTTCTTTCACCAGTTATCTGGAGTTTGGTTTGTTTTCAAATGCACAGATGGGACCAGCGGGGAACCAAAGGGTGTTGCTGTCTGCGGTTCCTTTCATCAGATTTTCCCTGTTGTCCGGTTCCCATTGGCCTCGCAACATATTTATATGCGTTGTGGATTCCATTTCTACAGCTCCCCCATTTACTACAACGGGTGTTTTATTTGTACTTGAGGGCAAGTACATTGCTGAAGGGTACAACAAGAGCTCCCCATGCAGAACCTTCAGGTCCAGCTGCTTAACCACTGGATTACCTGGAGCTCAAGATAAAAATTACTGCTGGAAAGCAGCTTTTATACTACTGTTGAAATTCTGTTTTTTGAATATCAGATGTTTTGTTGATGTTGGTGGAAATCCCGTACCTAATATTATGTATGCTTCCCTATTTTGACCCTTTTATTTTATCGATTATTATTAAGAGAAAATTTTACAAGGTGACCTACTGCTGGATCAACAGTATCTCATAGCTAACTATCCAAATCCTGAATTTAAATTATGATATAAATGATTAATGTGCAGGTGTGTATTAGATGGGAGCAAGAAACATATTATTCCATTCAGTTACACTTTTGTTTAGTATTTTGATAGCTAAATATGATAATATTTTTAACAAAGGTAACGCTAATTTGTTATTATCAGTTAATTTACATAACAATGCCCTTTGTGACAGTTGCAATTAGCTGCAAACTTCAGCTCTTGTTACACATGGCTGAGGGTGTGAGTCGCTTTGCCAGGTGGTAGATAATGTGCTTCAACAAAAATCTATCATATTGCAAATGGACGTTCGCGGATTTGTGACATTTACGCTTCCATATTTCATTCTTTCGTCAATTCACGACAATTCACAAAAGAGTTGCATATAAGAATACACGTTTCACTGTAGTTTGAATTGGATGAAAGTTTATTACCTGCCAGATGGCAATTTAAACGATGTTTACTTAATGCAAATGAGAAGGAAAGACGGTACACCTTTTTATCGTAAAATCCCCACAGAATGAAAAAACAGAGACATGAAATAAATGAAATTTAGCGGCACTGCCAAATAACCCCCCCCCCCCCCCAACCAAAACGTAGTACATGTTTCAAATTTACAATCAAGCAAAATAATGAAACACGATGTCTAGAAGTCCTCAATCCCCTCAGTTTCACTAAGAAAGTGGTTCTTTGGATGACACGCCCTTTCATAGTGGTCTATGTGACCTTGACAGGAGTCGGGCTTCAGAGAAGCTTTTACCGACGGCTATAAACAATTGTGTTATATTTTCCACTCATTTTCTTCAACCCTCACCACTCCCCTGACACATGCCGGAGTAGAAAACAGAAGTACCAGAGCCCACAGCCAAGCCGACTGGATAGCCACGATTACCACCCTGGATCTTCAAGGTCAGAGTGTCACCAGGAAGCGATTCTGTCTCCAAACTGGGCTCATTTGGAGAGTTCAGCATGCCTTTAGCGGCGTAGAGGTTATTTAAACACCTGTTCTGCATTCATCATTTATATATGCACTTCATTCAAACTCATTTTATCTTTTACAGAGAAAAAAATGAAACAGCAAATACGAATACGATTTATGTCAGTGAATAAAATGCTTTTGTTTTGAACTAGACTTTTTGAATCTTGGGGTAATGACTGCTGATATGTAGTCAAATTTTCAGGTACACTCAACTCCACAGATGTCCAGTGCTAAATAGTTTGACATTAATACCAGATTTTTTTCCTTACCTCAAGAACTTAATCCCAATCCTCAATAGTATAGAACATCCCATTGGACAGGTAGGGATCCTATCTACAGGACTCAGTAAATACATACAGACATGACCCATTAAGGATTGTACACTCTCATACTAAACACAACAAGCTGCCAAAATATTACCTCAGAAAAGCATAGCGTATGAATCCTGCTCATCGGAATTACTTACATAAAAATGTACTGAGGGCAGAACAAAAAATGATTGGTTCAGAAACACAACCAGACTGTAGAGGAGGTGGCACCAAGACATCTAATTAGTTGGTCCCGCCTACTCCTGTTGCTTGGACCCACCTCCTCTGCAATCTGATTGGTTCTCTCTCTGGACCAATCATTTTTTTGTTCTGCCCTCAGAACAGTTTTGCTTAAGTACATTTACATTACATTTACATTTACAGCATTTAGCAGACAAAGGACATCACTGCAACCAATGACATCACTATTATAAATCTCTCCTTATTTGTATTATTTAAGATAATGTAAATACAACACATGAGAGTTTGTTTTAAAGCAGATTTGGGGGGGGCATATTTTATATGTTTCCTTCTGGGGCAAATGAAGTGTCCCTTTTCCTGGCTGATCAATGCGAATTGCTCGCAGTGACTGTCAGTTGCCAGCTTGTTCATTTCAGGGCAAGATTACGTGTTTTTCAGCTAAAATTTATACTAATTTATGGGATGCAGATGCTTGAATTACCAAGTGATGCTGCTGCCCGTGTAAAGAAAGCTTTCACAGTGCACCTCAATGCCTTACAGTTATCAGCAAAAACATTGGAAAACAAAATGAAAAACATAATTAGAATCTTTAGACTATTCTGTTATAAAACACACAGCTAGTTTCTCCAGCAAACATGACTTTAACTTTATAAACAACTCAGTCAAGGGCAGTTGTGTCTAATGATATGTACCTATGATCACAATAATCTAGTAAAAGCAATTTTATGGATTTTTCCTACCATGATTATCAATTTTAAATGTATTATCCCATCCAGGCTTGATAAACTGTCTTCCGTGTTCTAAATCACAATTCCTAATAAATTTCACACCCTTGTTTATGAGCGTGAGCACACCAGCCACCTGTACATATTTCTGTTGATTTGATTCCGTTTTCTAACCAAGATGAGTATCGGCCGTTCAAAGGGCATTTGGGTGAACAGTGATAATTCTGGTTGTATGGCAAAGTGCATGTTCTGACGTACCTTTGGCTATGACTCAATGACCCTGTGAATCATTGTTTATGCAGAAATGAATCAGGTGGGAGGAATGTAAAATTTTGACATATAACTGACTGAGCCTAGCACAGGTGATTCATGCTCTGCATGCACTTCATTTAGCTTGGAAAAGGCTTTAGAACAAGACGAATCCCATAAAAGACAGAGAGAACATTACTAAGGAGGCGATGCTTTGCGGTGATAGTGGGGGTGGAGGACTTGATAAGGAAAATCCTTTATTTTGGCTACCGCAGTACTAGTTGTGAATTAAGTAACATCTACTAGTCTTTGGTAAGCTTCTCTCTTTAAACTGCTTATCAGCAAAAACCAGTCGGGTAGTGCAGTACATTTCTTAATAGCTACTGTGAGGTGACACTAATAGATACAAAATGTTAGTAATAAATGTAAATATGTGAAAATCTGCAGTTCTTTTCGGATGATAAATATTTGAGATGGGTCCACGTAATCAGCTCTGAGGATTCCAAGAGCTACACATTTACTGAATCCAGCCTCTTTTTATAACCATGCCATTGCTCATTGGTTGTAGAACAGACTATTTGTCTTAATTGTGAAGATGAACTGGCTCGGGGTGAATTCGGATTATGCAGACACGGGCTTATTTTTTGTAAGATCACATTAAGCATGTAAACTGCCCCAATCTGGACCTCCTCACCCATATTTCCAGGTTCCCCCTCCGATGTTTCCAGTCCATCGGATATTGGTAACTGGACCTAAGGGCCACCAATCAGATGGGGCAATCTGGTTGATGAGTGCTGGAGAAGGATTCAAATGCAGATGATTGCCTGCAGAGTCATAGACAGGGGCGGGGCCACAGGGGCACTAAAAGCTGATTGGTCCCCAGAGTGCCCCCTCCCCTGTCACTCGCCAATATCATTGGCTAATGATAATGTTGGTCCCTCTGTATAAATTATGGCCCCTCTTATGCTCGCCTACCGTAAACTACATTCTAGAATGACCACTGATTGGTTCAGCCCCAAGGGGAAACAAGAACCAGGCCATGGTACTAAAAGACATAAAGTAAGGAAGCATACGACATTGGCCCAAAGTGAACAGTTTATTTAATATCAATCAGTTTAATATTAGCCAGGGAAGTCAAGAGGTCACCAACACTCAGGGATACGCACTGAACACGCGCATTTCCGGAACTGCCAAGTCTCACGCATCTGGCGTGACCGTCACGCAAGAAATCTTACGGCAAATCTATATTACGGTAAGTCAAAACACTTGTCACAAAATATCATATTTGGTGCCATCCATTACCTTTTTCATCTAGAACCCGAATATAAGATACCACCGCTTTTTCAGACGTCTTTTGAGAAAAAAAATAATAAACGTCTTATATTCGGGCTAACACGCTAGTTCTAAATCACAAACACGGACACGAGACAGGAGCAGCCGGGAGAGTAAAGCCGGGTAACTCCCAGGATGAAGACACGGAGCCTTTGTGTAAAAAGCTGGGGTTCAGTGGGACTTCGGTTTGTAGGTGTCACAGGTGAAATGAATGTGTTGAAAGCATCGTATTTTACGGTGTCCGTCCAGAGAAAATAATCCCGTGTGTATTTGTGTGGTTTAAGCGTTATATCCAAGGCAGCCAATTGTTATTGAAACCAAGGTAACCAAACTCAATGCTTGAGGTTTTAAGGTAGAATAAAGTAACTGATGAACGCAGTAGAAGGAAGATGATTAAAATAACACTATGCTCGATCTATGATCCTGACAAGGTCTCCTGTCACATCATAGTTTTGCTTAGTTGTGTTGCTCTACTGGGATTTTCCTGAGACGCCATGTTGCTGGGAGGGTGAGGCTGCATTGCCGAAGAAGATGAAGGTTATTTGGAGTCCCAGATCCGACATTGAGAGGGTGACTTGGCCACAAGCTGAGGTCCGGATGACTTTATAAAGGACGGTAATTATTAGCACAACACAGAGGAGTGCCGCGGAGCCGTATGATGTCAGGAGGGGCCGTCGCCAAGGTGACGGCGGGGAGAGAGGGAGGAAGTGTCCTTATCAAAATAGTCGCAGTAGGCCGAGCGGTATAACGCGGGAGCCGTTTATCTGGATTATGAGTTACGGAAGATAAAATGGGCCTCATCTGCCGCCCGTATATGATCTGAGCGGGAAGCATCGCAGTGCGGCCCTTTGTCCAGTTTCTGCTGCAGGGTGTGTGTGTATTTAGCTGACCAGGCTATACTCTGGCTTACCAGCGAGGTGGTGAAAATTCACACTGGGCCAAAACAATGATCCACACAGGAGATTTTGTCCTTCAACGTGTGGCTGTGCGGCAGCAGCGACCCTAAAACACCACGCTCCTGATTTACTTTGGAAGTTACAAAGTAAGGGGAAGGGGGCGTTTCTTTGACTCACCAGAACACACACTTCCATCCTGTGAAGTTCTTGTGAAGGCTCCTGTGAAGTTCCTGTGAAGCATCCTGCCCCAGTACTGCATACATGCGTTCCTGGGCCTTCACTGGAAACTCAGCCCAGCTAAACTTACGCCTAGTTGACTACTTGACAGCATGATTTTTTTTTTTTTTCCATAATGTGATATTTGCCTCACTTGTAAGTCACATTAGACAAAAGATTCAGCTAAATATGCCAAATACAGACTTTTTTTAAATAAATTGTTTTTTTTTACCATTCAGGTTCACTGGACAAGAAAAAAAAAAAGTCGTCAGTCAGGTTCAAGTTGAGATCTGGGGCCCCAACTGTGACATATTTCATCTCCCTGTCCATTAGGGGGGAAGCCGAAAGCAGCCTGTGCTTCTACGAAACAGCATGAAGCAGACGGCTCCCTGAGGCATAAAAGGAGTTTCAAAAAGTCCTTAAGTTTTCATATTTCCCTCATCATACCTCTACCATTTAGTTAATATCATCCCCCCTCCGTCCTCTGCCTTGACTTTTGAAGTTGTGTAACATAGTTTGTACTCCTCGACAGTGATTGATGGGCTTTCCGGAAATAAAAAAGCGATGAGCTGGAGAAATATCGTACAATTATATACAACCGCAGTAATGATGTATTACTTTTGGAAGACTGCCTTTAACAACTTCATTCTAATTATGTTTACTTGTGAAGGCACTGTATATCATAGCATGTGTGTGGTAAAATTATTCCACCAGCACTGGACTGCTCTTTTACTGGGTTATTGTTACTGGAGGCAGGGTCTCTAGCAGCTGCCACTGCCTCAAATCGTGTGACTGACTTAAACAGCATATGATGTAAATCACATTGCAGTGACTGACAGGAAGTGTGTAGCTGCCCTCTAACATGCTTAATTAGCACACGCCAGCAGACCCCTGAGTGTTTCCCGTTTAACATGTCATCTATAATGCATCATAGATACCTTCATTGTGCTTTATAATAGTCGGTGTAAGAATTAATGAAGCATTACAGCTTTATTGACATAAGGCATTGTAGTGTTGTTATAACACTGCATAAGCTCCAGTGAAGCTCTCATCTTTGATCTACTATAGATGCTGTCATAATGCATTATAATGGTAGGTATAAGCACTAAGGCTTCTTTGTACTGCATTATAAAGGTATCTAAAATCCATTATAGAGGAGAGCTTCACAGAGTATTCATAATCTATAATTAACATGGTTATAATCTGTTATGCCTTTTTCCAAATATTTCTAGCCATGTTTATAATGCTTTATGAATCCATTATAATGTGTTATGAATGTGTTCATAGATTCTCATATGCGTGGCATTCAAAGATATTGTTACCATGCCTTGGGTTTCAAGCTGAATTCATGACAGGATGTGTTTACGCAGGTTTTTATCCCAAATTGCTCTGTTGTTCAGTTGCATTATTTTGCAAATTTCTTCCAACAGAAATCTGAATATTTTGTGAGATACATATTTCAGTGTTGTAATTCGACCAAAGCAAGTCTTTTGGGAGTCATTCAACACTTTCATGGAATATTAAAGACAGGCTGACTGACATTCGTGATTTCATGCTACTTTGTGTTTCTTGACTTTTTAAACTGAAAATGGGTAACAGGGTCAGACTTCCAGGAATGCAGTTTGACACAACCAGTAATTTCTCATTTAGTGATTAGTTGTTATTGTTGACACACCACAGCTCACAGTGCGCAACAATGAAATGTGTCCTCTGCATTTAACCCATATGTGACTTTCGTGACATAGCAGGGGGCAGCTAATTCAGCGCCCGGGGAGCAGTGCCTTGCTCAGGGTACCTCAGTGGTGCCTTGCTGGTCGGGGATTTGAACCAATTACGAGTGCGCTTCCGTAACCATTAAGCCAACACTGGGAGTTCCACCAAGGGAGTTCCACTGTGACTGTATGGTAGACATCTCCATCTATAGCAGATATGTGTCATACGGCCATGCCACTACATGGGTAACAATATTAGAGATACCTTTAAAGTTCCAGAATTTTCCACATGGCCTTATTATTTAACCACACTTCCAGATGGCCAGAGATCATTTCTGTAGCTTTACATTTTTTTTTACTAACCAATATCATTACTTCTATCATCTAACCAACACATGATCAAAACACACAACAATCAATCACTCTGGTTTCAAAACAAAGTTCGGATGATCATTTGAAAACAATCCGTCTAGACTGCATATATTATCACTGAATCCCACCATGGCACAAATGTTTGAACAGTTCAAAAGCCAGCAAAACCAGAAAATATGTCCCCAAACTTTCAAATAAAGGTAAAGCACAGTGGTCGATGAGCTCTAATGAGGTAGCTATGGTATAATTTAAAAGGTTAGGGGGACAGAAAATAGGCTTGTTTTGAAACATGCAATAAAGCTATACAGCTATCTGTTCATTGCCAGTAATAAAAGGCAACTGTTATAAGTGAAAGCAGAGCAAGATCCTTCACCTCCCCAAAACAATTCACATTTTTCGGTACATCCCGATTTTTAGGCGGGAATTAAAGAAAAGCTCGTTAGCGCCCAGCATGATTTAGTGAGGCGCCAGTGCATGCACACATTTATTTTTAGTTATAAGTGTTTACTCTAGAAGGTTTAAAATGTCGCAGTATTCTTCCTCTCTCCGCAGAAATTAACATCCTTTCAAATGGACAAGTCGCTCATCTGAGGACACACTCGAACCACGGGACACCATAAAATTTCTTCCTGCGTTTCTCGCCCAGAAGCGGCTCTACATCAACTCCTGTGCGTGTCTACAAGCGCTTTTTACTTCTGCCTATTGTGTTTGTTTATTTCAGAGCCATTGTGAGGGCAGCAGGCGGAGAGTGGGCGGCCTCGTAGGTATGCCTGTGACCCCACGTTAATCCTCCCGAATATTTTACCGTTTCATACCGCACCGACCAGAACAATGCCCATTCAGGTGCTCACCTGCCACTTGCGTTAAAAGCACCGCGCAGTATTCCAGGCTAGCTGGCGTCTCCAATGATGGACGCTGAACCAATCCAGGTTAAATACCTGACTTCTCCACGGGCTGAAGCACGCAGCCTCACCGCTAATCGGCCACCTCGTCACGTGGCTTTCGTTATTCTGTGGGGGCTCAGTGAGTAGTGGGCAACGGAAAACGAAAACAAAAGGGTGTAAAAAGTTAGTTATTCTGACGTTTTAACACACACTTTAAAATACCTAACAAGATCTGAACACAAAAGAACTGAACAATGCTAACGCTAGTCTTTAAAAAGCAGTAACAACTTTAAAGCAGTAAAACGTGCATTTATGATTTTATGAGTGCAAAATAAAATGGGCTACAGCTACCGACCAGGAACAAAGCTCACTCAAGTGGCACTTCCACTAATCCTGCTTTGTTTTCTTATTGTTCTTCATTGTGACACCATTCAGTCTATGAAGACTCATCTTGTCGTTTTTCTCCGTTACTCTCTATACGCCCACAAAGCCCGTAATGCATCACAATCAGCTTAATGAGGTTAACTTAACTAGCTACCCGCTACCTGCCTAAAACTGAAAGCAGGGTTGGCAGCTCCTATGCATCTGGCGTGACACGCTTTCAGACTCTCACACAGGAAATTTTACGGCAAATCTATATTATTGATCTATATTGTTCCATTATAAACCGAAAATTTGCTACATGAAAAACATAGGGGTAGTTTGCAAACCCAGCGCACTATTTGCAAGATAATAAAACTCTTACAAATGCATGTGCATGCGTGTGCAGACTTGTCTCGAGCTCAAAATCTCACGCCGGCCAGATGACCAAAGTTGGCAACTCTGCAAAAGTCTTCTGAATGATTTCTCAGCTTGTTCATCCATGGCAGTGGTTTCTGAGTAGAGAGGTCTGTATTCCAACCCAAAGCACAGAGACCACTGATATTCACGGCATGGCTCTGAATGAAGGAGGGTAGGCATTAGCTTGTAAATGAGAACGACTGTAAAGCGTGAATCAAGCTTTTTCATTCTTTCCTTTTGTGGAGGTGAAGGTTCCGGAAACTATAAAGTCTTTGAAGCAGGACCATTTATCCAGTGGTCTATTTCAATATATTCGATGGATGTCAGTTCAATAGATATCAGTGTTCAATCTTAACCAGAATGTCAGATTCATTTTGCTCCCTGCTAACATGTTTAGCTTGCATTACCGTTTATTTATCCATTGTTCCATCAGATCGTTTCAATTTAGCTACAGTGAATGGTATGCATTCTACATATTTGTCATTTTAGAAGCACAATGATTTGAAATGATATGAAGGACAGAATTAGTCTGTAAATTATATAATGTAATTGTATTCTCCCAACATATTTAGTATTAATGAATTTATTAGAATATAATACATCGTACCCACAAAATAAATTAAATAAATAAACTGTCTGGGGCATCTCCAGGGCTCCACCAATACCGGGGGGTTGGGGGGGGATCCTGATCCATGGAGGGCCGTTGCGGGTTTTTGGGACGACCACTCAATCAGCCAATAATAAAGCAGTGGTTCTCAGCTCCAGTCCTGGGGACCCACTGCGATTGGCTGATTGAGAGGTCATCCCAAAAACCCGCACTGGCCCTCCATGGATCAGGCTCCCCACCCCTGATCCGTATCTGTTACAGATCTTATGTCAAGGAAAACGTTGATCATAATGCAAAGGACAAAAAAATGGAGTAGAAATATTACAACATAAATTTGATTAATATAAATCACATGTTGACATACACAATAAATAAAGGTAACCATTTAATTGGTAGCGAAACATTCTGCATTGGCATTTAAGCAGAATGTACACTGAAGCTTTAAGCGTAGGTTCAGAGCTACGTGTCACAGTTACGACTACGAGCATTTGGGTAAAAACACATTTATTACCTTTCACATTTCCAGGTGATCTGTCCAATTGTACGGGCAGGTGAGTGTAGGACGAGTACGGATCGGACGGGCGGAGCAGGTGATAGGGCCGGTCGGGGAACACATTACTGTCATTCCGACAGCCCCCCTCTCTGTTTGAAATACGTGTCGCCGATTTACTTACCTTACATCTTCAATCGAGAAAGCTCGATCAAAGGCATTTGAAAGAAAAGGCAAATCACGCCATTTGCATCACAAATGAGAAAAAATACGTAAAACCATGAAAGTTCTCCATTTTCGAATGTTATTTCTTAAAAGAAACAAGCGCTGTGCATTTTGACTTTGAACGCCAGTGGACACTAATGGCCCTTATTTTGCTGGGATAATGATGTGCAGAGACGCGGGCAGCATCCAGTGTGTCCAGCGACCGCTCTGGTTTGCCATTGGCTCTCAAACTGAGCAGGGCATGTTATTCATCGATAAGCAGACTGTATTAAAGACATAGGCCATAAACTGAATTGCAATTTCACTAATCCATTTTATCGGAGCGGCCGCATAATATGAAATAAAATAATACAATTTATATTTATGTTATCAAAGAATAAACACCAAACCAAAATATTGTGGCTCTACATCGCCATGTGATTACTAAATCAGATCCACAAGGAGACCTATTTATTTGTTGCTCTTATTCTGATGTGCTTGCTTTGTAAAGAAGCACTTATTCAAATGCAAAATTATGTATTTTTTATGTCACATTACTTAAAGCCCATCACCTTCAGACATGACAAATCAAATTTAGGGCCTCATATGTATATTTTAGCATCAAACATCACAACTTCCACTGGATTCAATTGAAACTCCCAGTCAGTGTGCCAGTGTAAAATACCAGTGTTGACGCAATGCTGGCACTCACCATCCCTCCCCCCCCAAGGTTTCAATGGCCCTTCTGTATATTCTGGTGTCCTTCATCTTATCCACGTTGAAGTGCCAGTAAAGTGGACTCAGCAGCCTCTACAAACATGGACGCTCGTCAAAATCGCGGAAGCCTTCAGTTCCTACATTCGTAACCGCCCACCCAGCATTTCATGAAAACAGATATGCACATTCCATACAAACTCCCACACTCATAATACCCACATCAAATGCATCGTGGGGCCTTAAATACCCAGTCACTTTTCTTCCAATTAAACCCTGAATGTTTAGTGTTACACGACGGGCACGATCATTATGAAAAACATGGTTTCGCTCAATTCTGACCAATGAAAAACTTCAGGCTTCTGTTATGATGAATGGCTTCCTAAATTCTTATAAAACAGAACGACAACTAGGATTTCTCCTGACTTAAAACAAACACCACTGGTTTCATTTAATTTGAGCCTATAATTCTATACTTGTGGGCGTGAAGAGCAATTTAAGCAGCTGCCGACCTGAACTTGTGAATCCGCAGAATACATCCTGCCACTTAGGGAATATGCAAAAGCCACAAAGTTTGGGCTTTTGGGAACTTTACTTTGAAAAAAAAAATCTTCTGAGGGCAAAATGAAAAATGATTGGTTCAGCCATAACCAATCATATTCTAGAGTAGGTGGGACCGACCAATCAGATATCTTGGTCCTGCCTCCTCTAGCTGCTTGGACCCACCTCATTTACAATCTGATTGGTTGTCTCTCTGAACCAGTTGTTTTTCATTCTGCCCTCAGGACATTTTTGTGTAAGTAAAATTGTCACACAAGCAAAGCTCACATCCACAGAGCAAGACATGGGGCAGTTAGATATGGGCACACTTCCACTCACAGAGACACAATAGTCTCGGGAATTTTTCTCAGTGCAAAGCTTTGCTTGAAAAGAGAAAAAAACCCAACTTAGGATGTAGTGTCATCTTCATTGTGGCAGATAAATCACTTTGCATCAGTGCTTCATTCCATAGGTAGGAACGTTGTCTGTCAGCCACAGGGACGGTGGCGGGCCCTCGAAGTTCCCATCTCATTTCACCCTTTCACTACTCCTGCCTCCACGGTAGTGTCATTCAGAGACGATCCCTAAATCGCTAACCTTGTGAACATCCAATCATATTGTATGAATGCTGGCAAATCCTTTGGGGTACACTGTGCCCCGGAGATACTGTACTTCGGACCGGAAACAGCACGGCAGTCATGCTATTTTAAAGATTACATTATAATTAACGTTACGGGTTTGGGCTGAAATGTCAGGCTAATATACTTTCCTCAGCAAAAAAAAAAAAAAATTAACGGGAAAAAAACCCGTTAAATCACGGTCTCCAAGTACTGCGCACGTGCACCCCAAGTCAGGACCACAAGAAGTGCATGTAGCAGAAGTAGTGCCTTTCATCGCTATGGATGACCACGAAGGCCACTGCTATAAAATTGATAATTGAGTCGACATGAAGGCTATAAGAATACCATTCGTGGTTATTCCTGTTTGGCTCCCAGAAATCCGTCTCACGGATTCCTCTTCATGTGAAACGGAATCCTGCTGCCCATAGAGAACAGTGTCACCTACTGGTCTATGAGGAGCTTTTCCGCAAGCACCTTTAGGGTTGTGACAATCGTTATCCCGAGCGTACCATGGGGTTCAGACAATTAGGTTTGGCTTCAGGCGCTAAAACAGACTGTCAGAATGGATTTTACTCTTAGTCGGGGCGGCCTCACAAGTACTTTCCTGTTGCACTTCATTGCAATATCAGTTCAAGGTGTTAACCTGTTTTGAATATTTAATTAACAACTGATGTAAAAAAAAAAAAGAGCTAATCTAGGTCATACATAAAGCATTACTAATACTCAATGAAACATAGTGCATAATCATTATCCAAGAGACATGACATCTGTTTCTCAGCCAAAATGTGAGAAAGGTATTAAGATTTATTTTTAGGGTTAGTTTTCCTTGGCTAGCGGTTACTAGGCACCCGCACTAGCCTGCGGGCGCTGTCTGGCGAGCCTCACACCGATCTGAAAGAAAATGTGATTTTCATCTGCTTCTCCTGCTTGTTATGCAAAACCCACAGACGAGCAGATGCAGAGAATTTCATTTGAAGGGGCAGAGTCTCTTCCGCTGGGTGCCGGTAGACAGAGATACCAAACTGGGACAAGCGGAGGTAGAACCCGAAGAGGAGAATATTATATATATATTAAGCATCTACATACAAACAATGGGATCAGATCACAGCTGTTGAAGAGCTATTTTTATTAGGTGTTTTTAAGTCATTCCCCAAACTGCTGGCATGGTACAGTACTACGTGAATGTTATCTTATCGTTAATTCACACTTCAGTATAAAAGGGCAAACAATTCGGTAAGACACCGTGGGGGTGGAAGAGCTGGGATGGGAAGAAAAATTCAGGTGATGGTCACATTTATCCATCCGATCTCCTTGTTCTTGGTCACAGGAGAGCGAGTTCCATTTCCCGTCATCCGGAAAACTCACGCAGGCTCGGATTCTGGAGCCCCCGCCCCGGCAAAGCCCCCTCCACACCCCTGTCTCCGTTTGGTTTCCTCTGGTGTCCTTGTGCTGATGTCAATGACCATCATCCCTTTTGATTTCACTACCCCACCATTCTGCTAAGCCCTTCTGTGCCCCCCATCTACAAAAAGACCCCATTCCTCCCTCCCATTTCAGGGTCACGTGCCTCTCTTTGCCTTCCCACACAGAGTGAGAGTTATATGTACTTTATTTACACTGGATGATGTAATATCTAGTAACAAAACATCTGCCTGCCCAGCTCAATGTAAATAATCATATCATTAGAATGAAATAAATTTTCTATCAGTGCTCCTCGCAGCTATTTTGTAGCCAGTTTCTATTTTTAAAGAATGTGTGGAAGTCTGACTCATTGGCTATAAGAGACATGGAAGCTGGAGGGGGGTGGGTGATTTGGGAGGGGTAGGACACCGGCATGAAACATTTGCGGGGTCAAAAACAGGTGAAATGTCACGGCAAGTTTTCCGGTCGTCATCAGATCTGCTCACTGCTACACCCTGCAGGCTGGTCGCGTCCGTCTTTCTTTCCAGGGGAGGGGGGGTCACGGGGAGGGAGTGCTAAATCAGTGTGCGACGGAAAAACACCAGGCCTCACCATGGCCTGCGATAGGTAGGCGAAACACGAACCTGAAAACCAGACTCCCTCAGGATGGGTACATGTGGCATTTGGGTGTGTTGGATCGTCATTCATAATGTACAGTATCAATTGTCCAGTGGGGGTGTCCTGGTGGACGGCTGTCAATCCAAGAGGGTTGTGATGGCGGTATCAGTTGTCTACAGTATGAACACCCCCCCCCCTCAAAATTTGTACTGATCAGGCATAGAACCTGCTATCAAGTGGTAGTTGGTGACACTCACAGGTGGGCAAATCGAAAACGCAGCCCCCCAGGTGGCCTAACCTAATGGGGACCATTTGAAGGATTACCAGATCACCCCCCCCCCCTCAAAATTTGAGCAGACAATCGATTTGGATGAGCAGAAGGCCTGGTACCATGGTGACAGGAAGCTTTAGCTGTTAGCTTTAAAATGAATATGGTCAGGGGCGGATTAACGCACAGGCTAGATATGGCTTAAGCCTAGGGGCCCCACGTGTGCCAGCCTGCCAGGGGGCCCCCATTGGCCAGTAAAAAATATAGGGGGGCGGGGTTGGGGGGCCCCACAGACTACTGTAGCCTAGGGGCCTCCGTACACCTTAATCCGCCCCTGAATATGGTGGACTGAAAATGCTAATGACATATTATAGTGACAGATAATCTGCTTCTGGGATATATGGAGAGATATTTATATCATAAATAACAGTCCCTTAGTGGGTGGCTAGACCAATAAGATATGTAAACAGTGGTGTGTACAGAACTACAGAAGGATTAGGCATTAAATGGGCCATTTTGGCAATCGTCCTTGCTGGTGGGTCTTGGAGATGGTGTGAGTCGGCGATACTGAGTCCGGCCGTACAGGTCGGGTAACGCGCGCACAGGGTCGGAATCCGGCTTCCACCCTCCTCCCCGTAAACCGGCATGAGCCGCCGTCCCCGCGTCTTCCGGAACGCCGGCGGGCGAGTCGCGGCGCGACAGGCCGCCAGAAGAGGCGCCAGGCGGAGTCCGCAAGCCGGAAGTGCCATCTGCTCTGGGATTTATCCGGGAGAGGCTAAATTTCTCGGTGGGAGAGAGAGAGAGAGAGAGAGAGCAAGCGGCAGAGAAAAGGAACGTGGCTGTCTCTCAGGAAGACAGCGAGTGGGGAAAGAGCTGAAGACACCTGTTAATGTCACCCTACGCTCCCTGCGGGTTTTCCCTCCCCAGTGCTGAACCATTTGCTGTCCAAGTCAAACAAACCAGGCCAGAGAAGTTTCCTGTGTGGCCTGTAGAAATGATCAGATTTGTAACACTTTACGTAAAGCAGTCATCAATACACATTATAGATACCTTCATAATGCATTATAATGCATTCATAGAGTATAAATACGGCTATATATTTCTAAAAAGTCATAGTACATTATAGCATTGTCAATTTTGTGTTCTGAAAGTTCTATGGAGCTCTGATCTACAATGCACTATAGATTATAATGGATTTGGTTGGTATAAGAATTAAGGTTGCTTTGTACTGCATTATGAAGGTGTATATACTATATAGTGTATGGATACCTTCATAATGCATTATAATGCACTCATAATATATATAAATCAAGTATTGGCCATGTTTATAACACTTGAGTGCATTACAACGCATTATGAAGTCATCTATAATTTTTTAAATAATATAATTTTATAAACATAATATAAACAATATAATTTTAATAAGATTATGATGACTGCCTTAAGATCAGTGTTACCACTAGGTCTTTTCTGTCGCCCATTCTACAGGGTTGTGCACTGGTAAGAAGAACACAAGACGGAGTGCTGTGTTACATTCCAACAGCTAAGCATGCGTATGTAACACTCAGCCTTTTAGGGGGTGGGCGACGTGTGTGTGTGTGGGGGGGGGGGGGCAGCACACTGCCATGATGACAAGATAGCAGCCAGTGTCTGCGCCAAATGTGCCTTCACATTCAGTCACTGAACATGTGATCATGTGATCGGGCAAGTGAGCATGTGGCTTGCTATGGACCATTCCCCCCCCCCCACCTCGCACCCTGTCCTCCCATTGACTGGCTCTGAGCTAATTGTGACGTGAAGATAGATGTAGTGCTGATGAACCCATAAAGGAGACATAGGTGGGCACCTACGATGCCGTCTGAGGGGGTACTGACTTGGCAAGGTAATTTCACTTTGTCTCCGACAGGGGGCGCCAACAGTGACACTTGCCTAGGGCACTGCGAGGACCTCTATCAGTACCGCGTGGATGCATAGAAACATAATTGCGTTTGTATCATATTGTAAAGTGTTTGTATCATATTGTAAAGTGTTTGTATCATATTGTAAAGTGTTTGTATCATATTGTAGCACTTGTATAACCAAACACTTCTTTTTCTACGAGTAACTCAGATTAACCACTATTCATGACTTCTCGTTTATGTTTCGTGAGTTTTGTAAGTTTGTTTTTTTTTTTTTTTTTAAATTAATTTTCCTGGTTCATTTGGTGTGGATGGGAACCGTAATTGGCAATTTCGTATGATTGTCGATGAGAATTTCACTTTAATGGAGTTTAACTTCTAATAAGAAGAAGAATTAATGGGTATCAGACCGAAACCTGGAAAAAGAGTATAAGCGGGGAGGGGGGGGTACTGTTTTTTAAAATGTTAATATTAAAATACCAGAATATCATTCTAGTAGCATCAGTTGACAAGCAGGACGACGCTCTAGGGAGTTTTACCGACACAAAAATGTTCTGAGGGCAGAAGGAACAACTCGCCCTTAGGACATTTTTGTATAAGTAAAACTCCCACGAGCCAGGAAGACACAGGGTTTTTGTTACTGACCAGAAAAACACAAACACAAACATTTCTGCGGCCCTCTGGTTAAAATCAGAGCTGACAGCAACGCAGCTGGGTGTCGGCGAAATGGGGGGGGTGGCCTGCGGCCTGACAGGTCACCGGCGGATCGCCAGCGGATGAACGCGTGGACGGAACAGGCCTCCGAATTAGGCCAGCCTGCAGACACGCGAACCCTCTACTCCAGCTGAGATCTCCTGCAGCTTTGATGTCCATTTTACTGTAGCGGGGGGGGAATGTACAGGGCACATTCTTACTGCAGGATGAATGGCCAGGCCTGATATTAATGCTGCTGCAAAGTTTACACATAATCCCGTACCGGCAGCCTAATGAAGATCCCATTGTACACGCAGTTGCTGCATTTATTACTATTATTATTAGTATTTTTCATATTATACCAAGAGTTTCCATTTTCTGCATTGGATTTTTCACAAAGACTCTCAGAGTAATCAGAGTATCCCTTGACATACATTAAGAGGCGGCACACTGGAAAAACCTAATGAGACTCTTTAGGATTCTCTTCTCGCCTTACACACCTGTGAGGGGGGGAGGGGGGGTACATTTGACTAGAAAAATAAAGTGTAACGGCAGAATGAGGGACGTTTGCAGAGCTTAATGCATCTAAGCAGAAGAGCCAGTCACCGCTTAATTAATTACTATTATTCCCCACAGTCTGATGACTCGTGAAAGAGTCATCACATTTCCAAAAATATTTCTTTTTTTAAACACATTCCATCCATCCGTCCACCTTCTACCAGTTTATCCTGGTCAGGATGGCAGGGGGGCCTGGAGTCTATCACATGCCCTATAAGATACAAGGCGGGGGTACGGGGGGGGTACATCTTGGCAGCTTATCAGTCCATCACAGGGCATAAGTAACCATGCAACTTACCCTGATTTGAGTCACACTTTGGACCATTCAGGATCTTTTGTCGCCATGTGCAGCAGATACAGTGGAATGCTTAGTCATTCAGCCAACTCTGTCATGACAGTCTAAAGACATCAGGCAACAGTGCAGATAATGTCAAACAGCACATATAATGTAAAACAATACAGGTAGTGTAAAATAATGCGGACAGTGCAAAACAGCAGAAAGAGTCCAAGTCAGCTGTAAAGGACAGGTACACTATGGGTGTGACGATTGCCCACTACTACTTATAGTGATTTAATAAAATACTGATAAAAATCACTGCTTTACACTTATTAGCCCCTTAAACAACGATGCAGATTTAAAATGAGAAAAAACAAAACACTCTATGGGCAATGCAAGAGATTTTTTTTGTGATTCATTTTTATTTCTGATTGCCTTCTGGTTTCTGATTGGTCAAAATAATTACTGCATGAAGAGGAGGAAAAGCCCGTTTTGCCGCGTGTGCAGTTTCAGAAGCGGCCATTATCTCTCTGCTTTGATCAGACAGCTAATGACAACTCCCTGGACGGACAGATCGCTGCCTCGCTCTCGACTTTGTAAGCATTTCCTTCATCCTTTGTTCTTGCCTTCCTTATTTCTTTTCTGCTCGAGTTTGCAAAGAGAATTAATGCAGCCAACTCTT
>JAODLC010000052.1:3837617-3874598 GCA_026781145.1 Hippopotamyrus pictus | reverse complement strand
CAAGCAAATAGAGGACACACAAAGTCCACGCAGATACAGAGTCAGGCATGAACCTTAAATGCAAGCAAATAGAGGACACACAAAGTCCACGCAGATACAGAGTCAGGCATGAACCTTAAATGCAAGCAAATAGAGGACGCACAAAGTCCACGCAGATACAGAGTCAGGCATGAAACTTAAATGCAAGCAAATAGAGGACACACAAAGTCCACGCAGATACGGAGTCAGGCATGAACCTTAAATGCAAGCAAATAGAGGACACACAAAGTCCACGTAGATACAGTCAGGCATGAACCTTAAATGCAAGCAAATAGAGGACACACAAAGTCCACGTAGATACAGAGTCAGGCATGAACCTTAAATGCAAGCAAATAGAGGACACACAAAGTCCACGTAGATACAGAGTCAGGCATGAACCTTAAATGCAAGCAAATAGAGGACACACAAAGTCCACGTAGATACAGAGTCAGGTATGAACCTTAAATGCTTCACTTAAAGTGTCATTCTGCATACACGCCATAAAACGGCAGGTGGACACAGTTACCATGACGATAAGTAGGACAGGCGTGCCTCGTAACAGAACTCAGGTTCTTTTCATGGGTTACCCAGCGTTAGTGATAGGTATAATTTTTCCAAACATTTATGAAAAACGTGAGCAAAATACAGTCACGTCTCTCAAGCAGAACTATTTGTTAATTCCTTCTGTATGTTTTTTTTTTTTTTTGCTTGGATCATAACTGGGCAGAGATGCACCGTGTTCGCTTTCCAAAAAGCGGGCCACGCAACGGCTG
This sequence comes from Hippopotamyrus pictus, assembly GCA_026781145.1. Classification (NCBI taxonomy): domain Eukaryota; kingdom Metazoa; phylum Chordata; class Actinopteri; order Osteoglossiformes; family Mormyridae; genus Hippopotamyrus; species Hippopotamyrus pictus. The sequence continues at coordinate 3,873,807 of JAODLC010000052.1, read as the reverse complement.
GCCCCCTAATCTGAGTCAGGGCACGGAATAAAGGCCGTGCATTGGAGCGCGGATTTAGGTGCCAACGTGACGAACTTTGGCGGGGGTGGGGGGGCTGTAAACCGTACGTGGTTCTGCTCTGTCCTCGGATTGCTAATTTGGCCTCGTTTACTGTCGTCGAAATTCTGCAGATCATTTACAAGAAAAAAAATAGGTGCATCTATAAATGAGTGAACCTATTATGGTTTAGAGGGTTTTTGTCCTTTCCTGCTATTATTTTACAGGTCATTGGCATAGATTTGATTAAAGTATACAATTTGGTGTCTGCTATAAATATAGAACAAAACGTACTAGGACAAATGCTAAATGCTAAACGCTAACGCTAACCGGTTTATCTGTCTCTCATTTATTTGATTCCTTTGTAGGTTTGGACATGCACTGCTTGGCAATCTTCGTCAAAGTTATGGGAACCCAGTGCTGCCCCCTGCAGGAAGCGAGAGGAACAAAGTGGTATGAAAATGATCCGCCTTCCAACCGCATATTCTGTGTAGCCAGAGTCTATTAAAAAACAGCGTGAGGCTGGGCTGCGCCGTGGATGGGATGCCAGTCGGTCGGAGCGCACATGCACAGTCTTACAGTATCAGCAATTTCGAGATACCAACTAGCCTAATTGCATGCCGTTGGAGGACAGGATGAAACTGGAGTTCCTGGAGGAAACCCACAACAGAGAGGATGTGCAAATGCCACACACAGACAGAGGAGGCGGGATTCGAACCCGTGCCCAAGGAAGTGGGAGGCAACCACACCACCCTTTGGCAAAACCACTGATGAAAAACTAGTAGATATATAAATATATGTGCGATGTGGATATCTTTTGGACTAACAGAAGCACAATAAAGTAAAAAATATAAGTCCTGTAACAATGGGTAATATCGCCAGATATACTGTTTATTCAAAATGTGCAGATAAACCTTTTCAAGAGTTTGAGAACTTCGAAATAGCACTTGGCTTCACTAGCTATCAGTTCTAAAACTTTTTCCTTTATGCCCAAGTGTGGGCCTGGGGGGGGGGGGGGTCCTGCGGGGAGTTGGGCAGGCTATCTGGTGAGATCCGGTACCGCATAGGTCATTGGCACGTCCCGTTTGGCAACCAGCGTTCGGCCATCTGGTTTTACGGAGTGGCCATGTGCTAAGCTATGAAAATAATCATGCCTGCAAATAAAGGAGCATTGGTGAGATCACAGAAGGGCTGTCCGCCTCAGAAAGACGGCTGTCTAACTGTCAGAGGTCAGCTTAATAACCGTGGCGAGATAATCGAGTATAGGGTTATAATAAGAAATCTGATTTGAAAGCGAGATGCCGTCGTGCTTGAAAATGACAAGCAAATAATAGTAAGCTAATAGCATTTGAAGGTTCTTGTGAGGTGGGAATACAGCGTCGACACCACTCCATGTGTAAAGTGACGGACGAGCGAGGCAGCCTCGTGTGGCTCAGGATGCGGCGTCCCAGACAGAGCGGCAGTCCAAGAAACCTGAATTTAGGTCGCCAAGAACAGAAGGTTCCAGCAGCAATCCAAGCAGCGGTTCAACAAAAGCCCCCCCCCCGCTGCCTTACAAGCAGAGTACAAACTTGACGCTGACACGTATCACCGAAAAAAATAAAGCAGTGAGTCTTATCTGCCATCGGAACAGGGTCTGCTGCTATCGTGCCGCATTTTCTCTGCCCCCTATCTCCTGGCGCCATGATCACTGGCTGTCTATCTGAGCGGGAAGATGAAGCTTCCATCACCAGCGACAATGGAGAAGGTGACAGGTCCAGCAGCCTGCTGGGTTTTAATTTTATTATTATTGCTTTTTACAGACAGGGACAGAAAAGGTTTTGTACACTATAGAGCAGTGGGGACCTTTCCAGTCCGCGGGGACCTTTCCAGGAGCAGAGAGGGGTCAAAAACGTGGACTGTCTGTCAAGGGCAGGGGTCCCACTCGTCGTGGAAGACCTGGAAAATAGTCAGACGATTTTCATGGTGAACACGTGGAAACTGAGAAAAAAAGTCAGATCTCCGGTAAAATCTTGTACTGTCCTGGAAAAATGCTTCAGGAAATGAACCATATTGCCATATGAGGTTTTAAATATGTGAACATTTCCTTGTGCTTGACAATTTTCCGTGTTTTCCAGGACGAGTGGGGAACCCCGTGGGAGCTGGGAGGGAGCAAAAACGTGGGCCGGCTGTGGATTCCTGAGGACCGGACTGAGAAACGCTGCTATAGAGGAACTGAGGGCATACTTAAGATGTCTTAGATAACGATGTTGTAAAGCTAAAGTAGGATACTGCTGTTTAGGGGTTGCTAAATTGTCTCGCTAAGTCAGGAGTCTTCAAGTCCAGTCATGATTAGTCAGTGTTTTTGCAGTCTTCTGATCTAGCTGACCATGTGAGCATCCAGTAGAACTTATTTTTGTACCTGGGCTATTTCTCCCCCTCTCTTCCACTATTGAGGTCGGCCTCTGTGTAAAATGAGTTCATGCACTTTCTCCGTCTTCTGCTATTTGGCCCAGCATACATCTACTCTATAATTAGCTAATTCCCACAAGCGAAGCCAAACTACCTCACGGTAGCCAGATAACATGCATCCGCTACACACATACACCTCTAACTAGCTCCCACCGATTCCCTAGCCCAGGGCTCTTCAAATCTGGACCTCGATTCCAAATCCAGGCCTTGTTTTCAGTTCTCCCAAGTAGTTAGTTTAATAAATACTGATTCTGATTGGTCAGAGGGAGGCTTCACACGTGGCACACAGGTAAAGGAAGGCTGGAAAACCAGCGGTGCTTGGACCTCGAGGACCGTGATTTGAATAATCCTGCCCTAACCAATCACTGGCTAGCTCTTAGCACTGTGCTACATTAGCTTCAACTTAGATGATCCATTATATTACTCTGCATTCTGGGTAATATAAGGTCCCTGCACAGTGAGTCCAGCACAGACACTTACAGAACATACTACAGCATCTATAGCGGTCTGCTCTCCTATCTCAGTTATCGCCTGTTCGGTTAATTTGGTTGAATTTTAAAACTACTAATACAATACATATTATACCAGAACCAAAATATTACAGTCCTACCAGTAAATTAATGCAACCCAAAATTTAATTTCCTCTTCTTTAATGAATTAGTTTTCTTGCTATGTTGGCTGGCAGATTCACTGCAAAGGAATCCACAAGTCTTTCCTCCGTAAGATTAAAATGTGGCCCACACTTAGCGCCCCGTGCCGTATCTGTGAGCTCTCGGTGAGCGCTCTGAAAAAAGCCTGGATTAGGGGAAGCATGTCCAGTAAGAAAGCTTCTGCTTCAAAACTGTATTATCCCTGCCACACAGGACAATGGTGTGTACATAACTTCAAAGCCGTGGTAATTTTAAAGGCAGTATCTCTATACGCTGGTGGTGGCAGTCACTGGCGAGTCTGGATGCATGAACAGTTCAAACTGTCAAGAAGACTGTAGGCTCTGAACTCAGGAGGAGAGAAATAGCTACATTTCATTCTGATCCTCTTAACATTGCATTTTTAATAGCTCTGGTGACTGAAAACAAAGCTGTACATTTTCAGTACCATCAGGTTTTCTATAGCTAATTATGGATTTAACGTTGCATATTTTATTTATAGGTATAGGAATAAAAACGTTAATTTGTTTTATTTAATTATTAATTTTTTTTGCAAATACTCCCAAAAGTACATCAGCCTGCTTTAGAAGCATGTTGATGGATATAAAGCTTACAGAATAATAGCCAGGCATTTTAAATATGCTTCCAGCTACAATAGTTCAGTTTCATATTGGAAACTTATCTATGAGAGCCTGGAGGTGAATCGCTCCTGAGTTTTACAACACGTCCTCCATTTTCTCCCTCTCTCATTGCATTCAGCCCTGACCTGAATGAAAATCTCCCCAGAACAGACGTTACTGCTCTTTCCCGTCTACAGCATTCACATTTCCTTCTCTCAGCACAGAGCCAACGTGATACCAACACCCAGCTGCCAGCAAATATACATATGCATCACTTCAATATTTGTTATTTAATGGTCATCGGAGACAGTGATAGTTGCTCATAAACTGCATGTGTTGATGAATATGTGCATTAATATTATCGGTGTTGTATAAACACTGCTGAATTTTCTCTGCATTGTCCTTCTTCTTCAAAGATTTCATCTTGAACTGCCTTCAGATACGGATACTTGTACGTAGAGGCTTGGAGATTATGGTCAATGCAGTCCCGAAGAACTGGTTCCTGCGGTATATTTCACCTGATGGGTCTCAATAGGGCCCTATTTTTTCTCGGAGGAGTCGTGCCGCGCTGAAGGTCGGGCAGATGTACGCAGAAGGAGGTTCTCCACACACATAACAGGTGCCTCAGATAATGGTAGCTCAGATAAAATGCAAGCTTTCAAGTGGAATCCAACAAGTGCAATTAGTTACGGTCCTCTGAAAGTCTGACATCGATTCTCACCCACATACAGTTTACGACGTACAGCCAGAATGTGACGAAACTCAGGAGAAAAGGTTTGATTTTTGGGAATGATTTTGATTGGCCCTGAGGTAACACATGACCCCTGCCTAGTTGGTTGTCCAGGTCCTTTTGTGATGTTCACCTTGACAAATCAAAATTTTACTTAGACCTATTTTTTTTACAATTTACTGAGGTAAAATTTAAATTCCTGCGTCTGTAGTTCCCAATTGCAAGGACAATCACCTCAATAAATCTTTCATGGAAGCTACCTACCTGTACGTCTTCTAAATGTATTCCTTCCCCTGTGACAGTTAATTATATATTTATTGTTTGAAGCCCATTTGAAGAACATCAGGGAAATAAATTAATTATTGGCCTTTGACACATCTGGGCGATGCAACTCATTCAGCTCCATACACTCGTCATTTTAACTCCTACAGGAGTTAGTGTAAAAACTTGTTAGCACATGCTAGTAATGAATGTAACATTTGACGGAGCATACATTTAAAATTCCATTATCTAAATTGCATTTCTTCATCATTTGTGAATTGCCCATTGTACTGCATAAAATTACTCCATCTAAAAGAGCTTTTACTCTGAGTGTCCATAAATGTGGCCATTTGAAATTTAAATTATATTAGAGTCACTTTCTAAAAGTGGGAAAAAAAACAGATAAATACTCTTTTGAAAAGCCTGCTTTGTAATTTAAACTTGCACTATATTTTTGGCTGGGAAATGACTCAGATGTTTGTATTTTACGGCTCCAAGAAAGACTGTCAGTCTGAATAAGATTATATTTAAAAGCAAAATTTAGGTAAACATTTTCTCTCTACTGCAAAGTCACGTACAGGACTATGTATGTTTATTGTGAAGAATCCAGGTTTCTTTTTCAGCATTGATTAAATAATAAGCATTTCAGCACGTCCACTCTGGATGGTACATTAGCACCATTTGGGGTCCCAGACCACAGGCTGCTAATTGCATCACTAATTGACCAATATGTGTCGCATCTTCACTGGGTGAAAAACAAACTATGTAAAACCTCATACAGCACAACGCGAAATGTCAAGATATACAATTATGCATAATTCATGCTTATTGCTTTGTGCGTCTAATGTAGACCCACAGGGTTCCACAGGCACAGAATGACTGACTCAGGAAACTCACCTGTTTGTTTGAATTGCTGGGAGAAGACGTGAGGCAGCAGGAGCCCAGCCTAGGAGATTTAAGAACAGTTTCGACCCCATTGCAGTAAACAGGCTGACCCCGGTACTTAATAAGGACCGTCACACATAAGCACACCATCAAATACTATTTATCCATTCTTACCTTTTTACCTATTGTTTATATATCACATGTCTTGTCTTGTCGCGTGCAGTACTCGGGGAGTCCTTAATGCAATCTCATTGTGCTGTCATGTACGACAAAGAATTGAGTCTTGAGGTTAATGAGAACATCCACAGATGCTATGTGTCATCAGCGGTGGGGAATAACTGGTTATGTGTGGCATTGTGCAATTAAATTACAAAATAAATGTAAATGCAATCCATTACAGTTAGTAAGAAAAAATATGTAATTCAATTACAGTTACTAGTCAAAATGCTGGCGATTACAAAGGGGTTGCATCTGAATATATTATTTTTGGTAAAAAAAAAAATGTAAAATATAACATTCATGTTGTTACTTTGCATCTTCCCACCATGCAGAAATACAGTCTTCTGGCATATTTTCAGACGACATAGGTCAGCAAAGCCTTTAGGGCTTTTCCAGTTTATTGCCCAGTTTAAAACATTTATTAGAAAAGTAATCAAAAACTAATTAAATGTAATAAGTTATATTCCTTTGATAAAGGAATCAAAATAGCCACGTTACTTACAAAAGAGTTACATTTTTAACAGGGTAACTATTCCTCTGTAACCTATTACATGTCAAAAGTAACCCTCCCAAAACCGTGCGTCGTTTTCGACGTGTGACACGTGTATCATCACATCTCTTCCCACTGGTCTCTTTCCAGCTTCACAAAATGTTAGCCTGCCCCCATTCTGCTCTGTACTCCAGTTCACCTGAATAAAACCATACCCTGCACCCTCCAGTAAGCACAGGGAACCACAGAGACCCACGACGGGCTGTTCTTGTGAGATATAACTGGAACGGAGTGGGTGAGGAGGCCGCCAGGTCGGAAGTTCACTGCATCTCCTAAAGCTCCGTAGACCTAAAAAAAGGCTTTTCGCTTCGGGCCACGTAAGTGTGTTATGACAATTATTTTTCGCACAGCTCATCATAACCAGGCCACCAGTGAGATGAACTGCAAGCAGAGAGCAAGGGAGCGCCTTCATAAAAAGCTTAGCGATCGCAGCCAAAAGGTGCTAACGGAGATTAGCCGGCCGGCCCCATCGATGCGATTTCCTAAGGAGCGAAAACGCGGCGGCCCGCAGCGAGACGAAAAAGCTGTCAGAGAGTGAAGGAGCCCCATAGAAGGACAGATCCGTTCTTCCAGCAAAAACACGGGTTCACAGTAACCGCGCGAGCTTGCAGGAGGCGTGCCTGGACGGAGACCAGGCGTTAGCTTGGAACGCTAACGGGCGCTCCCTCCAACACCCACAGTGGCCTACCGAAGACAAAAACAAGGGTCTCGTGCAACAATATAATTGCTCTCCCTTTTCTTATTTCCCGTATGGGATTGGTGGAGGTCTCTTTGGCAAAGCGATCAGCTGCTTTTCAGCCAGTACTGGGCTGGCGTGCAAAACTCAGTGACTGACGCGAGTCAGCCTTATTGCACACATATATAGTACATATTGTGGGTATGGAATCATACTGTACACCATTTCATTTGCACGTTGCACTATAATACATGTAAATACATTTATATTGTACATATATCCATACATCATATTGTTTTGTACCTAGAGTGTATGCATGTAAATGTGCAACATATGCCTGCATATAGATAGATAAAATCACAAAAACTGCACTGTGAAAAATCACAGTTACACACACAAATATAATGCGTACTTATTTTATGTGCATTTGCACTGCTGTGACAAGAAAATATCTTGCATTTTAACCTGTATACTGCAAATGAAGCAGAGTTAGCATATAAAGATTAAAATGCATTATTTTTTGTTTTCATATCAGCGCAATTGCACATAAAATAAGTACGCAGTTACACTGTTACTACTATCGATTGTCGCAATCGTTTTACCATATTATCCCTGATAATGCTACATTATTTGTGTTACCCAGTCTGCTTATAGAGCTGCATTTTACCGTATACCCTGTAGACATGTGACTCATAAAACTCTTCATTTGCCTTGAGCCACAGAAGAAGCAAAAGCGTCAACGTCAAGTAACATTCTCAGGAATCCTTAGCGTCCCATCACGTTTAGACTTGCTGGGCATCTCAGCTTGGCGCCTTCAACCTCCTCTTTCTTATTCCTCGCCATCATGGCGGCCGTGAAGTTGACGAAAGCCAGCGTACGGGTTGAGGAACCATGGAGAATGTTTTGCGGGAGAACTAGGCCAGGTAGGGGAAGGAGGAACGGCTCTGTCGGCCTTCGTGGTAGGATGGGACAGAGATGAATCACGCTGCCCAGCCCCAGCTGGCCTTCAAGGAGTCACCGTCCTGAAATAAGCCCCGTTTGTCTCCTTCATTCCCGCTCCTCATAAAGCATTCACACCCCCTCCTCACCGCTGTCAGGCATGAACATTTCCGTAGCCAGGCATCAGCTGACTTTAAATAGACTCTGATGTTAAGAACGTGGAAAAAAATTCAGCTCTACCTATAGATTATAAGACTAACGGTTATTTATCATGAAGTACTCAAAGTACAAAGCAATATAAGAGAACTTTCAGGAAGGGAAAAACAGGCAGACCTTTGGGTAAACCTGACACTCGCCCAAATCTGATCATGTGACCGCATGATCACTGCATTTCTGCTACCAATACAGAAAATGTGGTCCCTGCAAACTGCTAATGCTTCCCTTCTCATGAGCTGTCCCAGAGCCATTGACACGTCTTGGCCAAGCTCCGTGGTCATGTAGCAAACCGTTTAATGCTTTACCTGTAAGACAAACTATGTTTGGGCAAAGGCAGCTCACTCCACTTAGTCTCAGCTGGCTTCCTGCTTCCTAACCAGGATCACCAGGCATAGCAGCCCAGCTGTGGCCCTTTAACTCAAAACAGGAAGTTAGGCGGGGCTTGGTGTCATGTGACAGGAAGGAGCACTAGTTTGTCTGCTAGCTTTGTCCACAGACATGCCAAATGTCTGGCTTTTCGCTCATACTTGGTATAGCTAGGGACTGCCCTCAGATAGATGCAAGGGATAAAATGAAGCTTTACAGTACCTGCAAGGGATAAAATGAAGCTTTACCTGCCATTTGTACAGGTACATTAGAAAGTGTTTTTTTTTCCACATCACATTTTGCTCCCCCTTTTTTTAAAAAATTACATACAGAGGTGAGAGTGAGGCTAGGGGTCTGAGTGCAGGATCAGTTATTTTCCCAGCACCCCTGGAGTAATTGGCCCTGCTCGATGGTCCGGCAGAGATTTGGCTACTCTGCCGAACGTGTGATTTAAACCAGTAAGCTTCAAATCACAGGCAAAGAGGCCTAACACACACCGCACTCACAGAAGTGAAACAGGTTTGCATGAAGTGAAAAACTTCAAAGCTTGCTTGTTTAATTCCCAGAAGGGACCATTGTTGGACCCTGAAATTGCTTTAGTAAAATAACCTGCAATTTAAATTGACAGAATAAAAGGATTACCTTAGAAAATTATTATTAAATGAACAACCTAAGTCAGTCCCTACCATTGTTCTCTATTTCATGATTTCTTTCGCTCAAATTAAATTGTATTTTTGGCTTTCTGCTCTCCCATGTTGAAAGCTCTATATAGTACAAAATACAAAATAATCACATAAATTCTGCGGTCAAATAAATCAGAGATTTAATTTCTCAGGGGTTTGATGCATTATTACATTATTACATTTTATAGATCGTTTTATAGATTGTTTCACAGATAAATTATTCATATCATGTTTTAGTTGTTTCATACAGTTCTGCGGATAAACCATCGCTGCCTCAGCAAACTTTTTGATGGATTATAATTGATTACTCGGCAATGGCACATCGTACCGGTTTTCATCCGTGGAACCACGTTACCATCACCCGCACCAGGAGATGTGGAGCGAAATGCGAATAATGGTAATATATTATAAATAATCGCAGGACAGTTCAGACAAACCGGAAATAGCAACATATGTGTACAGTACTCTTCAGCGTTTTATAAAACAATTTGGGGCGGAACACACAATTGTCAGCAAAATGGGAGATTTTTATGTACTGTAGAGTTTTCTGTATATATCTGTGACATGGGTGTATCTGCCAACTCACACAGGCCGACATGGAGTCCCGACTCATCCATGGATTTTGACTTTGATTTTGACCACAGTTTACACCTTGCTTTTAGCAGGAAGACCCACTCTTTCTGCTTCTTTAATGTTAGCTTATCTGGGGGGTTTGGGCAGCCAGCTGACCTTCGACCCACGGAGGTTCATTTTTCTCCCTACTTGGGAGTTTTTAGTTCCTCTCCTCCGTGGTCATCCAGCTTTCTTCCCTTCGTTCTTCCTTTCTTTGTCTTTCCCCTGCTTTTGTATCATTCTGTCATCCTTTGTTTAACGTTGGCCTTACGCCTTGATACCTTGCTGTGATTGAATGATCTATGTAAAGCACTTTGGTTGGCAAGGACTGTTGTTAAAGTGCTACATACAGTACATAAAGCTGACTTGACATATTCTGTATAAATAATGTGGTGATGATGTATTGCCACACACCCATGTAATGCGCTTTGGCGCAACTCTGTTGTGAAAGGTGCTATATAAAAATAAATTGAATTCAATTAAATTGAATATATAGCACAATTTTATTATAGTTTGTATTGGATTATCCTGAAGTCAGAGGTTTTTTTTTATCAGTACTGCTTCTTCTTCTCCAAGTCCCCTGGAGAGCTGAGAGGGAGCAAAAATGTGGACTGTCTGGGGGTCCCTGGGGACTGGGTTCAGAAACAGTAAGTTAGATGTTCAATTTTGCTATGAGAGTTTGATCTGTCTCTGAGCGGTTCGGATGGCTCAAGGCACACTGGCATCTTGAATCGAAACCACAAAAAGAACTGAATCCAATTTGGGAAGCCCTGTGGTTCATTTAGACCAGTGCTTCCCAACCCAATATTCAGGGGCCGCCAGACAGTCCATATTTTTGCTCCCTCGCAGCTCCCAAAATGTGGCCTGACTGGGTGTCCCCGAGGACTGGGTTGAGAAACGCTACTCTAAACCAGTGTTTCCCAATCCGGTCCTCGGGGGGGACCCACAGCCAGTCCACGTTTTTGCTCTCTTCGAGCTCCCTGCCGGACAGTCCAGATTTTTGCTCCCTCTACTGGGAGCTGGGAGGGAGCAAAAATGTGGACCGTCTCTATGTCACAGAGGACCGGGTTGGGAGACGGCGCTCTAAACCTTTCAGCAGCGGCACACAGAACAAACTCCAGTGCTGACACGAGTCTGGAGTGTTGCGAGCAGTTCCCTGTGGATTTCACGCCTCGCAGCAGGCAAGCAGAACACACTCCTCCCCGATGCCTAGGGATGAGTCCGGAAGGCAGCATCAAACACGCGCTGCGATGCGCTGCATTCCCAGTGCGCTAGGAACAGCGCCGAACCATCTGGAAACCACCACTGTAACGTCGGTGATGCTATTCCACCTCATTACTGTTTCATGCATTGCATTACAAAAATGTCCTATTAAACATGGATGATAGAGTAGAATATAGAATGAATAGAGCAGAATGTGTATGAGCCGTATCTGTTGGCGTAATGTGTGTCTAAAAACAGTGTGCTGTGATTTCATAGCTTTGGCATATTTAAAATATTAATTCTGTGTTATTTTAATTTAAGTTTATGTAACACATACTGAGAAACACTGTTAAGAGTAATAATAACAATAGTAACTGGTTGAGTATGGAGGGAATTGAAAATCATTCCCTGAATCCTGCAAAGGAAACAGAAATAATTCATGGTAAAGAAAAATGTATAAACCTTTATAAACATAGAAATTGCAGATTAAAAATACATTTATAAAGTACTTATACTGTAAACCTCTTGATAATGTTATAAAGCAGTGCTTTAGTTCTGAGTATATTGCATTATATTAAATATAATGGGTCTTTTTACATATTTCATATCTCATAAGATATATGAGTATGTGAAATATAGCGGTGAGTGCACGATGCCTCTGGCAGTAAAAAAACAGCATATAATTGTTTTAATATGCAGAATGTGAAGAGTGATGGTAGCAGTTACACTCAGAAAAAAAGGGTAAAAATTTGTACCTTTGTCACTGGGGCTGTACCTTGAAGGGTCTGTCACTTGTACCCTTAGCTGTAGGTAATTGTACTTATAAGGTACAGAAATGGACTCTGATTGATGGTACATTAATGCTGTTTGTACCTTTGGGATGTTCCTCAGAGTCCATTTCTGTACCTTAAAAGGTACAATTTCAAGGTTACAGCCAGAGTTGGGTAATTCAGGTCCAGAGAGATAAAGACCGGGATTTTGTTTCAGCCAACCAGTTGAGTACTCTGTGACTGTGACTCCTTATGCTCAATTGGTTGGTTGAAACAAAATCCTGGTCTGGACTTTTACTCTCTGGACCTGAACTACCCAACTCTGGTTACAGTCCAGTGGCAAGCAAAGGTACAAATTTTTACCCTTTTTTTGTGTGTGATCAGTGTCAATCAGCCATATCAATGTCACCTTAAGAATGTGCAGAAGTTCTGTTGGGCTTGGAGTTTGCAGTAATACTGAGCTACTGTTTGCCCATGAAGGCCGCATCCTTTCAGCCTGCCACGGCATGGAAACCTTCATAAACGCCATACCGTGCTTGAGGTGCTAGCGTAACACACCCGAGTTGCGCGGAACCGCGAGTCTTCACCTTATGTACGCTGCGGTCCAGCAGTCGTGGAGAGTTTATCGTTCAGATGAGACACCCACAAATCAGAATCAATGGCGACCTCAAACCACACCATCAATAATTCAGAACAGGTAGTGCTTTGTGAGGAATGGCCTGTCACCAGCTTCCTAATGCTGCTTCGGGCCTTGGGAACGTGTCCCCTGAACTCTGCGGTCTCCTTTTGCTCTTGAGCAGGCATTTTATGGCACTTCTGCGGTGGCATACAGGAACCGAGCCGTACGGCGATGACACGCTACTTACAGCCCGGTTCCGGCTCACTTCGGTTTTCCACTGCAGAAGGGTCGGCTTGGTAAAGGTAGGCTTGCCATACGTCCACGTTTCCCCGGGTATGTCCTCTTTTTGGGCCCCTGCCTGGACACCCAGGCAGTTTTTGAAAAATTGGCGGTTTGTCTTGGTTTAGCGCCCCAACCCATATGACTCTGTGTTACAAATTGCAGTGGAGAACCAAGTGAAGGAAAGGGCACCAATTTTCAAAACACGGCAGCCGCTCAGCATGATCACACAGCGCTTGCACACGATTACTCTAAAAATGAATTGATATGCACATCCCTGCATGACATGCTGCTCGTGAGTGACGCCAGCTTCCTGAAACCATTGGCACACGGACACTTCCTAATTTGCTTTTGTGTGACCGGTGATTCGTGTTGTTTGCTTGAAGTTTAACCAACGTTAGCTTAGCGTTTTAATAGCTTGTGTTGAAAAAGACTTGTATACACGTATACTGCGTCAATGGTGTGTAGATATTGTAAGACAAGAGTTAACTGTAGGGTTACCATGCATCTGGGTCTCCCCGAACACAAATTCATTTCATAGGGTGGTTAGGGGAAACTCATTAATTCATGGGTATGGGTAGCGTGGGTATGTCTCGAGTACGGCTTGGATAATTCGGATAATTTTTGGATGATGGAAAACCGTCAGTTTGCGGCACGGCTTGCGTACAGCTCAGGTCTTGGTGACCCTTCATCAGCAGCACCCCAGCGGACAGCACTGCTGGTTCACACCTCCTAGGTGGTGAGGTTGGGTCTGTGTGTGCTGAGTTTGCACGTACAGCCGGTTGTGTGAGGCTCCCTCCTGCAGTTATGAAGGACAGCATCTCGAACTTCCCAGTGTGTATGCATGTGCTGTGCCCTGGACCTGCATCCCGTCCAGGGGTGGTCCCATGCCACGTACCCTTTACTGCCTAAGACATGCCTCCTGTGACCCTGTTCTGGAGAAATGTTTGGAAGATGGTTGGATCCTCATTAGCTGGTGTGCTGCTGACAGTGAAGTTCTGCTTCACAGAGTCAGTGCTCCCTCTGTGGCCTCCCGCTCCCACAGAAGAGTCATTCTTACACTGCCCCACATCTATTCTTCCCTTCCCTCTCATTCCCAGCCATCCTTACACCGCAGATTAAATCAGGGGTCTGTTTAATTGTTTTTAAGGAGAGGTCCATCACACCTGATCCTATTTTCACTGGGAAGGAGCAGAACTGTTCCGGTTTCTTCACCACCTCCCTGCAGCGAAAGGTACAGCATTTGGAACATGGGGAACTGCTGTCACACTGTGACTTATGGATCAGTACAACGCGCGCTAAGCAATATAGCTGGCACAGAAACACGTCGGAAGGTTCTAGGTTTTGCGGCCACGGATTCCAGGTGCCCGTCCGTACAGAAGCACACATGCATCATATAACACAATTACACAGACGAGGTGAAAATGGTTTTCCATAAACAAGTCACAGAACAGAAATGATTTGTCGGATGTTTTAAATTAAGGTGAATGCCATGTGTTTTGGTCTGGCACTGACTGGGACGCTACTGCAGATTTTGGGCTCCATTCATGCGTATCATATTGGGCCCCCAACACAGACTAGCCCAATTAGGTTCCAAATTTTTTTAGGAAACCATCCTAACTCCCGCCGCCCCCCCTTTACAGCGCCCCTGGGCACTGACTATACACATGCTTGAAAAAGTGGACCGATTCTAAAAATATAATTTTTTCCCTCCTTTTTCTTTATTTTATTGTTAAGCTAATTCTTTTGCTGTCCTTAGGGCATCCTTAACAGAATCAAGAAATTAAAAAACCTAATTCTGAATGTGTTCACCGTTAGATGCATGCATCTACTGTCCGCAAGCGCCATTCGACAAAGATTTCTTCGCTCAGAAGTTTTGGTCTTGACTGTCAAAGGAAACTTTATTTATTCATGAGGTCAAAAATAAAGGGTAAGTAATATACTACTTTTATGTGGGCTGTAGAACTGAATTTTTTAGTCTGTGGCCATCTATCCCCCCCCCGTTGAAACTGAAGGATGGAGAGCAACTGAAGTGTTATCTGTCCTTTAAAATCGAGCAAATGCAGGCACAGCATCAGAAAATGTAACAATCAACCTTGTGCAACTCATTTTTTATATGAGGTGAATTTCAACTATTCCGTATGGTTCGTGGAAGATCAGATATACTCCGCTAAAATTAACATTGCAAATTCCATGTTTGGTGACAGCGTAACTTTGCTACAGCTACATGCTGACAGAATAAAATAGAAGAAATTGTCTGATTAGAAGTATGCATAAATATATGTGCATTGGACAGGAACAGCTGTAACAACAATTTTAAAAACATGCAAGGCTGAAGTTCTCGTATTTCACTGCTCACGTATAAGTCACTGTTGAAAAGCAGATCAAATCCCTTTCAGATATTTCAGCAGATGTTAAAATAATTACACAAGGCGTTGCTACAGCACAGCAAATTATATCGCTGTCAAAAGAGCGTAAGTCGTATCGCACTTTTTGTAATTACCTCTGTGGAATTAATAATTTACTAACGCATCAACATTACCACAGATATGTCTGCAGTATCCTGAGGCCATGTTTACTGTCTGTAGACAAACCTATCCAAACTGCAAGGTTTCATTGCGACCGACATTGTGATGTTTTGGGCCAAAAGACCTTCAAAGATCTAGTTAGTTGAATGATTCGCCACTACTTTGTTATCATTTGTAATTATCAGGTACTGAGCCAACCCATTAGGCGACAAAAGGCCACCCAGGGAGCCATCTTCTGGGGTGGCGCTGACTTAGCGAATAGGAAGCTGAGCTGGGACACCGTGCGAGATTCCAAACAGGCTTTGACGTGCACTATATCTCAGCTACGTACGTTAACGAAATTAACTTCCCATGAATTTTCCATAAACCAGCGGCAGTCTGGCCACGAAGACCTGCCCAGGAATTTGCTGTCAAGTACCCCCAATTTGATATTTTGCCGCTGACCCGGGGGGGGGTCTCTCTTGGTATATTTGCCCCCATTTTCAAAGTGGGGGGGAACCCAAGAGATCGATTTAGTCCCCCGAGGGTAGGACCCCATGATCAATTTAATCACCGCCGGGGGTGGGGGGGGTCTCCTTGGGTTATTTAGCCATGGATCTTGGGGTGGGGGGGGGGGTCCACTTTGTAGAGGTAAGAGACGAGAGACAAGTCCCGACCTGAAAAATTCCCAAAACTTCCCGACGTCCATTGTGATGCGCGTGCCACAAACTGAAATGTTCGGAATTCTCATATTTCACTATTTTGCACAGACATTTAATAATTAATCCTTCACATAAAGAGAAAATTTAAGGTGAAAAGTGACGCCAGTTTTATTTGGCCCTGTTGGAGAGCGGTTGCCTGCATCGTCTGGGGAAAAGATCGCTTGTCACCAAACTGCTTTTTCTTGGCATGTCAGCACAGTGTACAATCTCTCCGTTACGTGCCAGCTTGTCAGTAGCTGAACAAATACGCCCCCCCCCCCAAATATGAAAGCCTTCAAAAGTGTTAGACCTGAATTTCAACATTTTCTCTGCAAGAGACAAAGTTTTGGACTGCGACGGACGTAGGTTTAAGATTCTCGTTCTTCGGGGCTCAGCCAATCGGAAGTGCCGCCCGGGTTTAGCGATGATGCGATGGCTCTCAGCCGGTGGCTGAACGACTGGGCCTACTTTGGTGAGCAGCACAGAGTCTGACACTGAGGCATATGGAGTGGCATTAACGACACTGGGTCAGGTCTCAGGAGGGAACCTCCTGTCATACCTAATGAGGCATTTAACTTGAAATGATTCAGTAAATTGTGCATAACTGAAAAAAAGCGCGCAGTAAAAAATATATATATATATATCAAAGCTGAAAGCTGCGTCTCCTTGTTCTTGAACTGAAACGACATCAAATCCATATTTCCATCAAAGTGGGCAGAATCTGGACAAAAACGGGTAAAAAACCAGAGGCGAGTGGTTTATCTTGCCGGGTCTGATGGGATGCCACAGGGCGTCTGTTCCAGATGTGCGCGAAATTGCCACTGTGAAGTATTACGTTTATCCAAAAGAGGGGTCATTAGGCGTGATCGATTTAGCCGTGATACTTGATGACATTCCTGAGTGGCATTTTTCCTATGATGCAACAGTTCATGGTGTTCATGGTGTCGCTTATCGTTTCTTTACACATGTGGGGGGGGGGGGGGGTTTGTACAGCTGTTTGACTTTGTGTAAGTGGCTGTGTCAGTACCTGTCATTCAGAAACAATACTGGCACAGTTTTATAATGAAGACTTCATGGTTGACTGCTTGCACTTCTCAAGGCATTAATTTAAAGGCTTTTACTTGTTCATTATATAGCATTATCTGCTAGTTGGTGCTTTCAGCGAAACATTAGGACCATTCTGGCAATTTTTTAGCACGTAGCCTTTAATGGCTTGGGAGTGCACTCCGACTGAGAGTAACGTTAAAAGTGAAACTGCAGAAGAAAGCACACAAGAAACCAGGACGGCGTAGAAGGAGTCGGTCAAGACTTCGTTGATGTCCCTCATTCCAGCGATATGCGTCTCACCTTCTCTTCATAGCGTGATGGGGCACATCTTTGTCCGTTTTTTTTTCCATCAGTTTTATAATAAAAGTATTATCATCACAGCTCAAGAACAATGTTTTGATCCATACACAACAACAATCCTATCTATTATCACTAGCTTCTGTGTGTTTTATCAAAATACTGTCTTGGGACCAAAAACAGTACTTATAAAATCAGGTCCAATCACGTAAAAGTAATTATATGCTGTATGTTGATTTGGTTCTGGCAAAAAAAGCAGCAATCCCTCATATCTAACATTGTTAGTTGTTACAACACATCCATGTAAAGCACTTTGGGACCACTGTTGTGAAAGGCGCTATATAAAAATAAATTGAATTGAATTGTTAGTTACAAAGGTTTAATTATGGCCTGTTTTATATCAGCGTTTCCCAATTCGGTCCTTGGGGACCCAGTCCACATTTTTGCTCCCTCCCAGCTCCCTGCCTCACAGCTCACATTTTTGCTCCCTCCCACCTTCTTGGGAGGGAGCAAAAACATGGACTGGCTGTGCGTCCCCAAGGACCGGATTGGAAACTTTTACATGGCTTCCTTCAGTTATGAGGTATGAATAGCAGATATCTAGTTTTGTTATATTTAACCTGTTATAACAGCTGATATTTACTTGATATAGCAGATATTATTTAAATAATTCTAGTGCAGAAGATATTTCATGCAAAGTATGAAATAAATTTAAAATATGTAAATCCAAGAGGCATAATCAGTTTTACCTTGAGAGGATTAGGGATTATTAGGATTAATCATAAATAAATCCTATAACAATACAATAACATATCTATGATCAACTTGTCCTAGAATCATTTTGGTAAACTTCAACACTAAGCCCTCCTGCATCTAAATCATTTATGTTTAAAAGAATTAAATTAAAAAGAATTCAAAGAAACTGAATTCTTTGTGGCTCTATAGTTACTCTAGTAAATCCAGAATTTTGCCACTTTGTAACATCATTGGATTTGCCCTTATGTAACTCTTTCTGTTTGCAGAACGACCACATGACTATTGACTATTGATGTGTAAAGCTGATGTTTGAAATCAGCCATTTAAACGATTTAGGAAAATCGTAATATTGTAATTTTAGTAAAATGATCAATAATGTTATACTGTATAAAGTTAGGGTGCACCTTTTTTGGTTATAATCCCTGGTTATATGAATATAATTATCAAATATGAAGGAACATTCATTTTCTGTCCTTCAAACAACATCAATCTACCAGAGAAACACTGGGAATTCTATTTCTCATTCTGTAACCATTATATAATCAAATGGCAAAAATATTGTTGGAAAAGTGTAGTCCGTGGGATTCTGATTTTTCAGAAATCAGAGAAATCGGATGGAGAAAGCCATCCGATTCACCATCCTCAGAGTTAACTTTGATAGCCGAAAGCTGTCTCTAAAAATAAGTCAGAATAAGTGGCAAAATAGAAAATGTAATATACGGGTCAGGATAACATCTAAATGCACTGCCTGGAAGACTTTATTACAAAGTTTAAGCTGCGCCAAAAATACAACATTTGGAAAAAAAAATAATAAAAGTTTTGGGGTTGATGTTGCGGTAGGACAGACAAAACACATAAGGAAGATCCTTTATTGCAGACATCCGATGGCCAACTTCACGAAGCCCCCCCAGAAGCAGTTGTGATTATTAGCACCCAGATCTGCATTTGTCCATTTTCATTTGTCCCTCTTCCTCTCTATCGCCACCCCCTGTTTGCACCCCAGGAGACACACACACACACACACACACACACCAGTTAGCCTGACTGCGTGTCTTTGAACTGCAGGAGGAAAGCAGTACCCAGAGGAGGTCTGTGCTAGTAGGAGGAACATGCAGACTGCCCAAACACAGAGCGGAGGCAGTATGCAAACCCCCTCAGGTATGAGTCACCATTCTGCCCACGTAAGAAAAATTAGGTCCATTACAAAATTAGGTCTCCTATAGTACAAAATAAATATGGTTAATGTGAGACTGTGGCCTGATGGTGACTTGGCAAGAATACAAATTAGTGTAGTTATATAATTGTGTATCTAACATATGTTTAGTCCCTTGCGCAATGCTGATCAGCTTTTTCCATGACTGTTTCGCATTCTCTCCTTTTTTTTCTAAGAGATCTTGGGTTAAAAGAGCTTTTTATGATCTTCAGTAATGCAGTTCAAAAGTACATTATTATTATTATTATTATTATTATTATTATTATTATTATTATTATGGTAACAATTTCTATAAAACCCCCTTAAATAATACATTATACATACCTTCATAATGCATTACAATGCATTCATAAAGTATTAAATAAACAAGCTACAAATATTTATAAAAGGCATAACACGTACATTATAGACATGTTTATTATGCATTATGAATGCTCTATGAAACTCATCTATAATGCACTATAGATACCTTGATAATGCATTATAGAAAAGGGAGCGTGCATGTCGTCACTTCTGGCTTCAAAACTCGGAATCCAACCCGGAATATGAGTTCCGAGGGCAAATGGAACGCACCAAAACTGCCCGAAATGAGCTGGCAGAGAAATTTCAGGGATTTTGAGTCATTCTGGGCTGCAGATGGGTTAATTGCGTAAAAAATTTTAATCAGATTAATCATGATGATGGATTAATCCACGTTAACCAATTAATTTTGACAGCCCTAGTAAAGATATTAAGGATGCTTTGTACTGCGTTATAAAGGTATCTGTAGTACATTATAGATGAGAGCTTTATTGAGCATTCGTGATGCATAATAAACATGGCTATAATCTGTTTTTTGTTATATATATATATTTATAATACTTTATTAATGCATTATGAAGGTACGAATTATGCATTATGCTGACTGCTCGAAGTAAAATGTTACCATTATTATTTTAAAAATCCATAGCATTTAAATTTACGGAGCTTTTAATATGTGACACAGAAGTATACGAATGACCATATCGTAGCTGGAGGGCTGTTAGTAACTGTACGTGACTAATTTACTAAATGGGCCTTGACCTCAGTAGCTTGCTGGCAGGACAGCAAGAATGTCTAGAGAAAACTGTGTGAGTTGAGTTTAATTGGGGAATTCGATGTGGCCTGTTTTGGCATACTTACTTATTCATAACCTTTTAAAATGGTATTTTCTGAAAGTCTCTTAGTCTCTGCTTTCAGCATCACATTTTCAAATTCACGCCCCCCCCCCCCACCACCAAGTCTTACATTCCAAGTCTGACAAGTAGCTCTCTTTGGCAGGTCATCTTTTTACGGTTATGACATTTTTTCTCCTTCTATATACCTCCTGTAATTACTGCGAAGGGATGCTCCGAATGTGAAATGTTAAATGTCAGATTGAATACAGTCATAAAACTTAAAAGGAGGGCAAATCATGGTAATTTTCCTCTGAAGTAACCCTGTGTCCAGGAGCATCTGTATGAAAACACAGAGAATATAGTATGTTCAAAAAGTCCAGCGCATCGAGGTGTTGTGTTCTCTCTTCTGTGTCGTACGTCTTCGCTTAAATCGCCGTGGAGAGTCATCCTCGGGGACTGAGGTAGGTTCTTTTTTTCCTGTCAAGAAAAAAAGTCTTTATTTGCGCAGCTGACATAGGAAGGAAGGTGGTCTTCAGGAGAGTGACTAATGCTCCTTCACCACATTATGAAACATTTCCAGACATTTAGGCCATATCTGCTTGTTCTGTGCAGGGGCATTCTGGTCCATCCCAGAGGCTACAGAGACAAGGCAGGGATTAACCCAGGGCTGGGCGATGAAATGCACACATGAGCAGAGAGAACATACAAACTCCATAAATGTAGCACTAGGGTGGAGACTTGAACCCTGGTCTCCAGAGGTGTGAGGCAACTGCACCGGCCACTATCCCAGCCACGCCTCACTTTACACGCTATTGGCTGCGTTTCACAGACGGTGTTCAGAATACCGCCGTCCGTCGTGGCTGACTTGATGAACATTCACGGCGTTTCCTTCAGCCTTAGATCGCAGCCGTGTGGCTTTGGCTGCTGGAGGGTTTGTTGACGTCCCTCATTTTACGACGCCCTTCAAAAACCCACAGCTCCAGGTGAGGCGGCGGCCGCGTCGAACTTCCTAAATTCACGTTCCGTGGCCGTATTCCCTTCCCCTGAAGTTATACTATGCATTTTGTTAATTTTTCTTCCCCGTGTACCCCTGAACTCCTCGAAATGTCTTAATCAAGTTCCTACTCCGGACACCAAAACAGGATCCTAACGGTCTGTTTCAGGCTTATCCTGTACCTTATTTCATTGGTAAAGATGTTATAGTAACCTGCTGTTCGATAAAATCTATGATACAGATTGGTCTGGGATAAGACAACACCAAAGCGATGAAGCAGCGTGTTGTTTTTTTTTTGGACACAAAATCTTTGCCGGCCTTAGGGAACAGGTGCTTTATAGGTACAGTACCGACAGCACCATCATAAGCGGTGAATTTTCTAGATATTTAGTGGTTCCAGATATCTCTAGGTCCCACATCGGATCCCGTCCCGCTGTCTTAGTAGTGAATTGGATGCTGATTATGACAGCCGTGCAAAGGACACGCAGCATCGTGTTCGTCAAATATCCGCACTCATTAAACCCAACACTCTAGATCCGTGTGAAGTTCAGGTACTAGACAGCAAATTTCCGTTACTTAAAGTATGAGATACCGGACGCATTTTTTGGGCCGCATTTAGTTAGGATATTGAAAGCGCATGCAAATTTTATGTGGCTTATGTTTTACTGCTGACACGACAAGGTAAGATAAAAATATCAGCTGTGTCGTTCTTCCTCCAGTAAAGTATCTCCAAAAAAAAATAAAAATCAGTCGAAAACATGCATTAATTCAGTTTATCCCCGAAGTGACTGCAGCTGGCACAGCAAGCAGCCACATAAGTTCTTATTAGGAGAAAAACCGAACTGTGAATGTATTGGACTGGCCCTTGCATTTGATTTCTGTCATATTTAGAAGGGGACATAAGTACTTTACAGTTTAAAACCCTAAACCGACTCACACCAAGAGTATATTATTACAATCTTCTCCCATAAACCACTCCTTTGTAATGAGAATCTGGTTATATTATTGTACACTGCTAGTCAATAACCCAACAGGCTATTGAGAAGATTAAAGCTCTAGTTGCACCTTCTCCTAATAACTATTACACTTAAACATTCGTTTAGGACGTTCTGTGACTAAGTTGACCAGATGTGGAATGTGTATAGAAAGCTATTACTTCCAGTTCAAGTTCTGTCACTCTGATATCACACATGATCCTGCGTATTAGACATACTACCGTGTGGCGTTTATTGTCTCAGGTCCAACTCTTCCCTGCCACATTTACAATTATCTCTCGATGAATCATGGAAGTTCCACAAAGACAATTCAGGCATTTTTTTGCCTAAATTTTACCCACTGCCCCCACCAGTCAAGACTACTGAGAGTATCCATACGTACATCTTGCAATAGTGGTGCTTCGATGAAGTATTCTGATACAGTCCTTACTGTCCAGGGGCCAGTTTCCGAATCCTTCTTAACGCTACGCCTTTCGTAAGTTCGATGTTAAAAGATAGTACTTACGAACAACGTAGGCTTCGGAACGCTCACCGCAGCTCTCTGACTGAAAACCATTACCTCCAGTGCTGAATCAATTTCCAAGTGATCTTTACAGTTGCATTTGTGTTGCATTTATAGACAGTGTTTTACATTAGTACTATCCAACTGCATTCTTCAAAGAGTCCAGGGAATTCAATTCCCCCCAATACAGACAAATCAAAGTTATGACTCCGGGACAGAGTTAGAGAGTATATACATGAGCATGGCAAAACAGAAAAGGTCTCGTCCCGAATTGCAACACCCCCGTGGGTGGGGGTCTGCTTCCTGTCAGAATGTATGTAGCTGAGGTGGCTGAGTGGATATGAAACACAGACTTAAAATGGGTATCGGTGGGGATGAGGTAACAGAGCTAAAGATCAGCCAATCGGCAAACCAGAGCCAAGAAGGTGAGCTGTAAGGGGAGAGCTGACAGAACTAAATCCGGGATGCCGGAGACCAGGTCAAAAACCAGACCAAGGTAATCAACCACCGAGCAAGACTGCAATATGAAAACCGAAATAACCAATAGTGAAGGAAAAGTCACTGACCAGAGTGAGCAGCAATAGATTAGTACATGGACTGCAAGTATCGGTGATCACAGAGAGAACATCTGGAGGTGGGCGTGGCTGTGGATGATGAGATCATCTGCAGATGTTAACCTGTCAGGGTTTCTGGACCGGATGTGGGTGAATACTGGGTGTTTTGTAATTTCCGACAAATAATAGACTTTTCAGCTGACTATGAAAAAAATGCTTATTTCTATGCATTATCAAATACAACATATAAGATATATTATAGGCTGATGTGTTTTGGGGACAAACCCCATTGTTTTTATGAGGATATAATTTTCATTCCTGGGATTTATTTATTTTTAGCTTAAACACACAATTCGATTGTATTCTCAATGCAATAACATTTCAGTTCATCTCCGCAATATTTCAGGCGGCTATGGTACTATCTGCCACAAAAGTTGGCTGTGGCCACTGAACGGACATTAAATTGAATTAAGACGCAGTCGAAGCTTTCCGGTTCAGACCCCAGGAGGTGCTCTGCTGTAATAGCCTTAAGCGAAGAACGCAACCTCAATTTCTCTAGAAGAAAATGAGTTTATGGGTAAAAAAAACCGAGAGCCTTTGGACAATAATATCAGCCAAGCTAACTGAACATGTTAATGTACTATATAAATGAGTTTATATTTAATGGAAAACCAAGCAATAAAAAAAGAACCCAAAATGCCAACAGGGTCTAAAAGCATAGATATGTGAGACAGTCATATGAAAGTTTGGGTATAAAGTCCCAATCATCATAATGGAACAATGGAAAGGCCACTAATGCAGTGTTTTAATACAGAAAACAGCGCATGAAGCTTGTCAACCATCTGGATAAATGCGAGCAGTAAACATTTGCAAACCCATTATGAAAGTGCTCAGATGGGCCGGCGAATGCGCGCCAGTCAGCGGAGGCCAAGGGCTGATTGCCACCCCGCTCCCCCCCTTTGTGAGGATCCCGCCGGGCGCGGACCAGGAAAGGCGTCAGCATCATCGTCACATAGGATCGACGCGAGGTAATTTGAAACCAATTCCAACGCGTAAAGAAGGACTCCTAATGGGACGTCGTTTCCAGCCGAGCCACCGAGTATAATTTGAAATTCTTTATTTTTTGTGTATTTTTTTTTCAGGGTACAAATGTAGAGGAAAAAACATAATTAAAATGTAAATTAATGGAACATTACCATTGCACTCAAGGCACTTAAGGAGTCTATTTATTCTAAGGTTTTAAACTCTCCTGTTTTGTGGGCAACAGTAATCCAGTTTTTACTAATCTCTTAGGCTCCTGTTGCCCAAGGAATATATTAACAAATGCAGCACTCTTACATTTACGGTGAGATAATATCAAATAATAACTCATACCACAAACACAAATATGAAAAGTGCCATTAGCAACCTTTACTCCCGGATCAGAGACTTTTGTAGATTATATTATATAACGCCAGCGTTTTAACTCCTTATTACTTTTGAAGAGCTATGAAGTTCAGTAGATGTATCTGTGATGTCATTCCAAAAGTAACTCATGGGATCACAATTTCTGAAACACAATCAACTTCCTGTCAGATAGGTCCTACAGTACAGGAATGTTTGCAGTTTTGACTCTGCTCTCTGTCTCGCATCAACTTCACAATTTTTTATTATGCTATTTTCCTGAGTCTTTCAAAGCTGTAGTAATTGTATCTTCGTTTAAAAAGCCCAGTGTTGCTCCTCGTGTTCCCAATAAAGACCATTTTCAAGCTTATATTTATGAAGAAACTCCTGCAGAAAATTGCAGAATTCCAACTCAAGACATATTTAAGTACCTCAGTATGCTTGACACTGGGTTCTATCCACTTCTTTATCTGAAGCTTGTGAAGCTGTGGAGATTTGCATCGTCGCCATTCTACACAAAGAAACACATGCTTTTTGTCTATAGTAGATTAAACTACCACAATGGTTTCCTTTCAGAGAGTACAAATGGCACCCATTGATCAAAAATGCTGCAGTAAGAATTGTGACCAGGCCCAGAAGTACAACTTTATTACTTCATTGAATTCCCATTAAGATTAATACAGACTATAAGAACTCTTTTTTCCAATATACGACATTGTAAGGTCTTGCCCCTTTCTTGTCTAATTGAACTGATTAATATGTGCAAACAGGAACACATTCTGTACTCTCCTAATGCAGGTATTCTGTTAATCTCTACAAACAACTCTTAGAATTAAAGCCTTCAGCTGGAGGGTCCCTAATCAGTGAAATGTATTGGAAATGCCCTCAGCCCTTGCAGTGCAAGTGCTGCCACCACAGGCTGACCTAGTTGGCCATTATATAAAGCTCACTTCACAATTCCAAATAACACAACACTAATATGTTTTTTGATACCGGGATTCGGATGACAGTTTAGTAGGCAGTGGGTCCCAAGACGTTTTCTCCAGTTTCCCATTTCCAACTTTGTGTCCTAGATTCGCTCCCCGTGCAAGTTTGATCTAATGTATCCACTCCGTGTCTGTGTATGAAGCTGACCTTAATTTGTTTGCAATTGACTCGTGTTTTCATTAAACCTTTTTTTAAGCATTTGGGCCAACTGCTGCATATGGCAGCATGTACAAATTAACCAGATTGAACCTAGTTTCTGTGCTAATAAGAAATAAAATAGCTATAAGTTTAAAAAAAAAGGAAGTTGGATGTATGACAGCTTTAAAATAAGGTCACGGAGGTCTTGAAAACATTAGTCAGCTGCCACTTTGTGTATTTAGCATTTTAGTCACTTAATTTCACATTTAACAAATTCAGATATTTATTATAATTACTGTGCGTATTGAGTGTAAGGCTGGGTTTGAACTAGCAACCTACTGATCACAGTCACAGAGGCTCAGCTCTAACAAGAACATGAACTACCTCATGCGTATCAGGCCGGACGTCTGCGCCGCTGCCCGTAAATGGGGTGACATCCGCCAAATGAGATCCAGATGCTTGTGTCACCGGCAAACATAAGGTGCTCGCATACTTGTCACTTTCACGCAAAAAGAGGCACGGGAATGGTGTGAAAATCAGTCACCCATTAACCGCCCGGTGCTTCCCGTCAGCTCGGAAGAGTCACACGCCGCCGCTGATTCCAGAGAGGGAAATTTCAGCTCAGTGCATGACGTATGTGTCATGTGTGTCACCGACATGGCGATGGCCCATAAAGCTGTGGAAAGCTGAGTGTATTTGTCCTTTATGGAGCGTTTTGTGGGAGATGACATCTTTGGAATACACTTCACTGCTCAAGGAAAGGAGATAAAGCTGTTGCTATATAGGTGCACTATTCAGGCTCAAGGGCATGATTATGTATACCTTCGAATCTTCGCTGTTACGTAAGATTGGGCTCCTCAAAGGACTATCAGTCATCAAGCAACACAAAGATAAAACTCCTTTGCAGATTAGTGTGGAGTGGTCCTGGGTATGTTCGCTTTCATCTCCTGGCGTGCGTTTGTGCGCAGTCATTGGGTCCTTCTGGGAATTCACAAGGTGGCTAGGTTTTTTGTCACGGAATTAGCATGCGGGAATGGTGCCCGCGCTTGACTGTGGAAATGCACGACATCCTGTTTTCGTGATCTCCAGCGCCGCACGCAGCTCTGGACATTCACGTTAATTTTGCAGACGCCAAAACCGTACACAGGCACCCATACAAATAACAAGCACGCCTGAACTACAGATAACCTGTAATGCATTCCCAAAATCGACGCATTAAAAATATTCCCTGGACCACAGAGGCGACAGATGGTTAAATAACACCCGGATACTGTCCGCACAGACCATTGGCCTTTCGCAGTCCAAAATAAAGTGCGGCGGGGGGGGGGTGTTTGGAATGCCACACTCATTCCTGATTTCCTACGCTGCTGCCTTAGCCTTTTTGGATTAGCTTTCGCGGGGTAAATTGCACCAGCTCTCATTTCTGCATCAGTGGATGCGGGGCGGTCCGGGGTGCCGGGGGGGGTCAGCCCATAAACAAACGTGGCCCTCGGATCCAGGGCATATTCCCATACGGAGGTCTGGAGAGGCGGAGGGGGGAGTTAATTACAGGTGAATACAGGCCTGGCGGTTCATAGCTATTCGTCAAAGACGCAATTATCCTGCGCTCTGCGTTTGATGGGTTTTTTTTTTCTTTCACTTTGTCGACGGGACAGAAACATTTCTCAAAGCAATTAGCAAAATCAGGTTAATACATGGAGAATAGACAGTTCCCTATGCATATAGATAGCAGTGAGAAAAGTTAGAGGAGCTTTACCGCATTGGGCATGGTCAGTCATAGCTGGCTTCATTTATTGTTTCTATATATTAGGCTGAAACTCGGTGATTAACTCATAGAATACAGTGAGACCATGCAGGGCTGCTGACAAGCAGGTTGTGTTGCTCCTGGCCAAATTATTGCCCAGAGACCCTGTTACTTTTCTGAATGTTAAGCCAGAGTCAGGCTTCAGATGTCTGAATGAAAACGCCGACCTTTCTACACAACTTGAACGTACTAAAGCATTTTGATCAAAGCGAGAAGTGAGATCAAGGAACAAAGGAACAATGTCTTGAATACTTATGAGACGCAGGCATGACGTCCCGCATCACCTTCTTGGTTTAAACTGCACGAGTCTTGAGTGTTGTCGAGAAATTACCGGATTAAAAAAGATTTCAAGTAAAACGAAGGGTACGGACAAGACCGATGTTTCTAGAAAGTTCTGAAGTCGAACACGCATGGGGTTGCCCTGAAAGAGGACGGATGTCAGGCGAATGCAATAAAGATTAATGTCATGAGACGAAAACGAAAGCAGCGGCAAGGTCTCCTTGCGGCTGGCCGCCCGTTTCCGAGGCTGCAGGTAGATGACAGTTTAAATGAAATGTGTTAGTGCGTAATTGGAGGCAGAGTGGGATTTGGCACGTCGTTTTTGACACCCTGCCCAGAGGTTGTCCGTCTGCCTCGGAGTCTCACGCCGCGATGTATCAGCGCCGGTATTAGCTAGCGAGAGAAGCTCACTCTTCCTCACCGGCCGCCAGCTCACTTTCCCTTTTTTTTTTGGCCGAGACGGCGAAGCAGGTTGCGACTCGTGGTGCTCGCATATTGTTCTGAATTAGGTCTTTGCGTCTGACGGAAGCGACCGTGCGACATATTGCCCAGGTTAACGGACTGCGAGATCGATCCCCGGGGCTTACGTTACGTGGGTCTGACGATGTCTGCTGAGAAATCTGCCTGTGAGATGTTTAATGTTTCACCCGTCCACTGACACCCTGCAAAACAATAACTGAAAATCGAATAATCTTATACCTGGAAATTTTAGCGATTGATCTTCTTCGGCTGATTTAGAGCGCAGTGCTTTACTTCTATGCTTGTTAGCGGTCATCTAGCAGCTAAAAAGCACCTAACGCACTGAACATAGCAGTGTCAGCCATTTATCTGGTAACCCAAGAGCTATTCTTGCGGTTAAAGGCCTTAATAAGGAAGACAACAGAGGTGTGACTTCACTTCCAGTCACTGGATTTGAACCAGTGACCTACACAGGTACAGACTGCTACACTGGAGATCAACCCAGTTAGTTACTTCTACTGGTATACCTCTCATCCAAATCTGTACAGGAAATTAGTAGCCTGACACATTCTGTAATTTCCAAGCTGCTCCTTATGCAGGCAGAATGTCAGTAGCAGGCATGTAGACGCTTATATAAATAACAGATAGATAAAAATAACAGGTTTGAACTGCCCCTCCCTGAATTTTTTTATTGCACATAGCCAGGTAGTAAAATTCTGAGTTTGAACACCCCTAAAAATGAGCCTCAACACCCCGATCGCTGAAATGTTCTGAGGGATAACCCCCCCCCCTCCACTCTGTTCGGTACACACAATCACAGTAATCTACTGGGCAGCCCCCCAGTCATTAAAATCCACACTGTGGGACCAATCAGTTGGGTTGTTGAACCTGCTATGATTTTTTTTTCCTGTCTACAAGCCAAGTCTGTAGCTGAATATCCAGAAAGTATTACTTTCGCTTCATAAAGACAGAGGTGACCAAAACTATGGATAATTAGACGGTTTTGGATAACTCTGAAAGCAGACGTGCGAGGCCAGCCACGTATCCGCGTGAAGGTTCTGCAAACTGAGAGACAGAATAATCTTTATCAGTCTTTCCTCAAACATCTCGACTGAGATCTTATCATGCAGGATTCTGCGGTTAAATTGCAGTTTTTCAGAGCTGCCGTCTTCTGCGAGACAAACCGAACTCATTCGTCTGCCGGATCTTGGCAAAACATTTCCAGACATGCTGTGTCCTCTTATGGAATCACAACTGGAGTAGTGGAATGTAGTTTGGTGGTGGTGGGGGGGGGGGGGTGCAATTATCCTGTTAAGAAACAGAACTGCTGGCCTTGCACAGGGGGCTAGTCAATTTCTCTCCCTAAATAAGATAATCACTTGCATTAACTTTTATCCTTAACGAAAGATAAAGGAGTCGTTAAACCGTAACAAACATATTGCCCTTGTCCTGAAAATAAAGGAGATTCACTGCCTTGATTTGCAACTGCTTAACATGTATATTGATGATAATGCATTTAATTCGTGTGCAGGAGGGGACTCTAATTTGAAAAATTACACGCACATGGTATTAGCTAAATTCTGTAAATTCCTTCAATCGAGTGCTTTATAAGGCCGACGTGAAGCAGGGTTCATGGAGCCCAGCCACTCTGTGACATCATAATGGATTCTGGGGATTCTAATATACTTTCAATCAGTTTGGATTTGAGTCTGCTATAGCTCATGCTGTATGGCTGGGAGTCTATTTTCCGTAGCGTCAATTGGCCATTCAGACAATTCCCCAAGTGTAATGCAGGGCTGTTAACCTGATATGCCGCAGTTCTCAAAGATTCAGTGCAACTCGACCTGTGGCATTTTGTTTTAAATTATGGAGAATAATCTCCCGTGGTACCCAATGTCATCCTTCACTGTGTCAGTCCCTGAGTTCCTCGTGGTTCATTGAGATGTTTCTAGAACTGGGTGGCACAGTCACCATGTTTTCCTCCCTCAATCCACAAAAGACACAGTCAGGTGTCTCTAAATTGCCCAGTGCATGAGTGTGTGTCCTGCAATGAACCTGTTATTTTTTATTACTGTTTTTGCCGGATCTCCTTCCAATTGGGTTCAGAGTCCACTGTAGTCCTGGTGCTGCCGTCGTATCCCAAAACGGATACAGAAGCTTCGAAGGACAGTTTCAGGTTTGTCTCAGAGTGACCGATTCTCCCCTTCGTTTTCTCACCTTATGTTTCACCTCAGGGGTCAGAATTGTTGGTAATGCTTTACATTAATGCTTTGCACCTTCATAATGCATTCATAATGCATTCACAGACCATTCAGTGTACCTTTATAATGCATTCATGATGCATTCACAGAACAGCCCCTCGCAGTGTGACTCACCTGAGGAAAACACGTCAAACCCGAACGGCCAAGGAAATTAGCGCAATATCAGAGCGTCCATTTTTCACCTTGATCCCTTTATTAATACAACAAGATCCATCTGCCCTGAGTCCCTTCACACACACACACACACACACACACACACACACACATGCGCGCATGCGCACATTTCCTGTCAGAGAAGAACGTTGATCATTTCGGTGGAACCCTTTCATCTGACCTTGGAAACAGAAAGAAGAAACAACCGTTAAGCAACTGCTTTGTTTTGCCTGCTCTTTCCTGTTGAAAGAGACGTTTCATACTGAAATTATAGGCTTGAAGTGTAGAGAAAGGCTTTAAATCATGTTATTATTTGACTGGCTCCTTTTGTATCGCCGGTAGGGATGTGTCTTAGTTACATTATAAAAGTAGGCATATATACAGACAATGTTGCAAGTGCTGATGGGAAATACCTGAAGAGGAACGACAGGAGAATGAATGGGGGGGGGGGGGAGGCCAGCAGAAAACCAGCTCATTCTCCGGCTATTTGTATTTGCCCCCGGAGCCAAAGAAATTTGTATGTTTCTCCAGCGGTGAGTGCGCCAGGCATGCGGCAGTGAGCCTCCAGCGGCATCCGCAGAAACCCGCCTCCGTGAGACGCCTCACTTCCTGTGAGCGGAATGCTAATTGCGCGTTCACGTTTCCATTTGCATTCGCTGCTCGCGAGGCATTTCGACCTTGAAGGGGCTCCTTCTTAACTGTCGAGTCAGCTTAATGAGGAAAAGGCCGCAAGTCAAGCCTGCGCCGAATACAGCAAACATTTGCACAGATCTGACGCTTAATGGCTTTTAAATGATCGCCGCTCAGCACTGATGGACGTGCCGGCAGTGATATTGCACGTCACTGACTGCAGCGTCCTTTTTCTCTTTTCAAATCACTAATTTATATATTTGTTTTTAGTTCTTTTCTTCTCAGATTCAGCCAGCTCTCGTACTAATGTCTTTACTTCAAAATCTGAAATAAGTGTAATTGCACAGCTCAAGTTTGAATAAAGGTAGTATTTCCTTTTTGAAAGAAATGTCGTCATTTTCTTCAAGGTGACCCGCAAGGTCACCACTTTACTGTTTGTCCTGCACTGTCTTGCATTGTATTACTGTTTATCCTGCACTGTATTGCATTACTGTTTATTCTGTACTGTCTTGCATTGCATTACTGTTTATCCTGCACTGTATTGCATTACTGTTTGTCCTGCACTGTCTTGTATTGCATTACTGTTTATCTTGCACAGTATTGCATTACTGTTTATCCTGCACTGTATTGCATTACTGTTTATCCTGCACTGAATTGCATTACTGTTTGTCCTGCACTGTTTTGTATCGCATTACTGTTCATTCTGCACTGTATTGCATTACTGTTTATTCTGTACTGTCTTGCATTGCATTACTGTTTATCCCTCACTGTTTTGTCTTGTATTGAACTACTGTTTCACCTATCCTAGGATAGTCTACCCAACTACTGTGGCATAAGAATCTCACTATGTTCCTCAGACCAACTTGAAACTGGGTAGCCTGAGCAATTTCCTGGTTACCCTGAACTTAATTGGTTACATAACCATTGACATCACTGATGGATTTTAAAATACCTTCATTGCTCAACTTCAAAAATAACAACACGCAATACACTCAGTTAGAGGTGTTCTATTCATAGGGCTTAACAGAAACCACTCTCACAAGGTCTGAACACTCAGTGTAAAAGCACTGCCCATTCTACCTCAACCCCCGACTTGCAGGTCGAGTAAATCTCCTCATCTCCGAGCTTCGTATCTCTTTGCGAAAAACAGTTTCAGACCAGTAGCAACGTGATGTCAGACTGACCGCTGCACAGGTTAACCATTAATATTCCACGACAACTGACTCACAGAAGGATGTCAAGCAGCTGTAAAGCGTCCGCCAGCAGGAGTCGATCCGCCTATGCATGTTGCTCACGCTGATGGACAGTAATAACCGGAAACAAAAGATCAAAGGGTTACCGTGGCTGAGATGAAGACCCCTGGGATGCAGACTGCTGGATGCTTAATTGCAGACTTTTGCTGGGTGTACAGATCTCAGCAGATACACCCAACAGCTCTTCTGCTGTTCTAAAATAACCATAAATAAATAATAATAATCACTGTTTTATATACACGGTGTTTTTTGCACATAGCAATTCAATTTCTTCTTTATAATATTAATACTAATAATTAGAATAATAATAATAATAATCAGAACAAAAACGATCCAGCACCGCTGGTGTTTGTGTTGCACCCTGCATTCCTGCCCCCTCGTTCTCTCCCTAGTTGTACCTAGTAGTTGCTTGTTTGATCTTACCTCTCGTTACAGCCCTCAGCTGCATCACCCCAGATGTTGTTGTTCGTCCGCTCTCTCACCTGCCCTGTATAAAGTCAGTCCTGCGCTCCCCAGTCCGGTCATTGGCGTCGCCCTTCTGCCTGCTCCAGTTCCCCTCTCCCCAACAGTGCCTTCTGTTCGACCCCATGTCGTCTGTTTCGTTGGCCTGTTCCTCGTTTGTTTGCCACAATGCCTGCCCCCACTCCCTTTGTTTCTGGACCACAACAGTTTGGGCCCCTAATAATTCATTTGAAATCACTAGTGTGCCCTTAATAATTATTAAAAGATATGTATTGTCATCCCTATATAAATCTTATGTAATGGCTACTCCAAACCCATGATCTCGCATATTGTAGCATGTGAAGTTCTGTGATATTTTAGTGTCCTACCATTTTGGACAATCACTTTAAGTAGAAGGTCCCTGTAGATGAAACAAAATAGCACAGGAAAAGCTGTTGAGCTCAAGGTGAGATTACCTAACCTGTCATCAACTCTAATTCACACTCCCTGTAACTTAACTGCAACTGTCACATACTGGCCAGTCAAACAGTGCTTCTATCTGGGCGAGTCGGCCATCTCCATGGAAACCAGGGCACGGTTTCTGCATCTAGACCGGCTTTTTTGAACCAGATCTCACCCGTCAGGATGAAAATTGCCTCAGAGTTTCCGATGTACGCGACAAGCAGAGATGTGATTGGCTGTTCCTGTGCTCCTCTCCGTATTGCACCCTCACTCCCTCATGTGCAGTTATCGTAACTTCATGAACTTTGGAGATGCTATGGTCAGTAGCGAACGCTCCAATGATCGTCACTTTGAAACTTTACTTGACTCTGAACTGCAGAAGAGGAGAATGATGATTCTTCACAACATACATACTCAGCTATACATTAGAATTCCTGTGTCAATTAAGTAAATCACTGTTTTGGTTTAAGATGCCTGACAGTTTCGACCTGAGATCCACACCAACACATTTTCCCTATATGCAGTCACTCCCTACAGGAACATAAAAGCATACCTATAATGTGAGTTGTGCGTACGTGTGCCAATGTTATTATGCTCGTGCAGTTTTAATACCGCAAAGGGGCTGAAATTATAGTCTAATGGAGGGAATGAAGCCTGGTCGACTCCATCGTTTGTAAGGTTAAATATAAACCAGGGATTTCAAACTTGGTCCACGTTCATTACAACTCATTCCCTGAGTCCTCATTGGTCTAACAAGTGGTCAATCATAATTATTACCCCCATCAATGTCTTTCCCCAAAATATGGCGAGCATATTGTAAAGTGTGCATAGAGCCCTAGTAATCAGGCAGGCTTTATTATTTCACATAAAATGAGTAACGGGGAACTTACATCGTGAGAGCGGCGTGACTGAAAGCAGGAGGAGAAGATGGGGCAGAGCGGAAAAACACTGGACCGTAATGGAAGAGAGATTTACTCAGAGAAGAGAGTAAAATATTGCGAATCCAAGTAGTGCAGGCATCTAATCTGAGGTGCCCCCTACCTCATTCTCTGTGCCTTCTGGGATGTACTCCGGGTTCATGACACCCCGGTTCTAGATAGGCGGTTATGGAAGACAGACAGACTCCGACTAACGGTGTCCCTTTACAACATGAATGTAATAGTTCCTCATCTTCCGGATGCTTTTCGGTTCATGTCTGTTGGTGATTACAGCTGCCTGGCGCACTCCGTTATGTCTGTAAGCACCATCTCCCCGCAGCGAGTCTGGAGAGCCTTCCAATGACTCTTCTCACCCAGGTCTATGAATCTCTGCTGAAATATTGCACTTTTTCCCCTTCCTTGTAGCAGATTAGATTCTAGCAATTCTTTTCTCTACAGTCGTACCGTATTGGAATTCTGACTCGAACCACTTTCCCGCCACAGCGGATATCAGTCTGTTCTCTGGGGATCGCTACGGATAACTCAGCATTCCGTGCGCCATGCTGTATTTTTCCATAATAAAAACCCAAAACGCATAGGCTCTCCTGTAGATGAAGGAGGCTCTTGATTCATTTTTCAAGCCCACAATTTTGCTGTAATCTCGTGAAATTGGGGTCAGGTCTTCTCCTTATTAACAGTATTAAGACAAGTTGCAACAGCAACCCAACAAGCCTAAACGTAGCGCTTGTTTCACCCGATTCGGGATTCGTTGGTATCCTATAGGTCTCCACCGATGTGCGTCAGTCACACCATCTTGAGGGGGGTGACGCCACTGTCACGTGCTGTTAGCCACCTGCTTCTTCTACTCAGTGGCCTGCGGGTTTTAATCAAGTGACGCAAAACCACCAGAGGTCAGCGCTCCACGATTCCGACCACCCAGCTAAGGGTGGGCACTGCTGATGGGCCAATGAGTGAAAGAAGCCCGAACATCTAACCCCCCTGAGGGACTGTGGGACATATCAATGTTTGCTGAGTCTCCTAGAGACAGCAAATGTGACAGAGTGGGGACAGAACCCAGATCCCCATAGTCAGTGATACTTTAGATGTGTGTGTGCCCAGTGACACATTGGCATCCTGTGACATTGTGCTGGATGAGCAGAACTGGACAGTAAATGAATGAATGTCAAGCTTCATTTTTACATGATATTGTTACAAATATAGTGACTTTCCACAGAGGACAAACACCCTTTTTCTATATAATTTCAGCTCCTCTTGCTCAAGTAAATATATCAGTTTAATTCAAGCAAATTTTACATAATAATATTATTATTTGATATAATACAGCACTTTTTTCCAGCAATTTCCTGGAGGGGTAAACTCATTGGAAAATGCAGTTAAGGTTTTCTATTCAAGCCAAGATGGCAAAGGCAGACTTATTTGCGAGGTATTCTTGGGTGAGGTATTCTTGCCATCATTGCGATTCCTGAAAATAGACTATTTCTTTATTGCAAATGCTAGTGTGTCTAATGCATTCTGATAATGCATGGGTGCGTGGGGGG
>JAODLC010000052.1:3811651-3829115 GCA_026781145.1 Hippopotamyrus pictus | reverse complement strand
TGTCGTGATTAGGATTATGGTTTTTCCCATAGAAATGAATGGACGGTCCCCATTTAGATAGGAAGACCAACTTGTGTCTGAGTGTGTGTGTGTGTTTGTGTCTGTGTGTCTATGCGTGTCTGTGTGTGTGTGTGTGTGTGTCTGTGTATGTGTGTGTGTCTGAGTGTGTGTGTGTGTGTGTTTGTGTCTGTGTGTCTGTATGCGTCTCTGTGTGTGTGTGTCTGTGTGTGTGTCCCTGTCGTGCAGCCATAGGCTCCTGGCCCCCCCTAACCCCTGGATAGGACAAGCAGGTACAGAGAAAGTATGGATAATTTGGGCTTTTAATAATAAGGATTTATCACTCTGCATTAAATTATTCATGGGCAGTTTTTCCATGATTGTTCATCACTGATGTTCCAAAAGTTATGCATGCAGCCCCCCCCTCCCCCCCCACCCTCCATGATATATAGCATGTGTATCTTGCCTGTGACTCTCCAGCTGTACAAATGAATCTCGAGATTCAGCTGAGAAACGCGGGATCCGGACAGCGGGATCCGGACAGCGGGATCCGGACAGCGGGACCCGGACAGCGGGATCCGGACAGCGGGACCCGGACAGCGGGACCCGGACAGCGGGATCCGGACAGCGGGATCCGGACAGCGGGACCCGGACAGCGGGATCCGGACAGCGGGATCCGGACAGCGGGATCCAGACGGTCCCTCGTCTCCTTCCAGCCCACCACCTTTGGCATTGTGGACAGAGATCTTTCAGCTGGAGTGATATTGAGCCCCCCCCCCCCCCAAAGCCTTCTGAGAGCCACCAGGACTCAGATACCACCCCACCGTGAGGGTTCCCTGGCTGCCCGCCGATGAAGATATCCGGGCTGGAAGCTGACAGAGTCACGCGCGGTTCAGCGGCCTGCCAGTTAAATACCAAGTTTTTTTCCCCCGCATTTCTTCCAAAGGAAAACCCCCAAGCCTGACGACGTGCGAGGGTAGGGGGTCCCGCGCGGGGCCGTGGGGGTGTGGGCCACCCGCTCCTCCACCACCCGTG
This sequence comes from Hippopotamyrus pictus, assembly GCA_026781145.1. Classification (NCBI taxonomy): domain Eukaryota; kingdom Metazoa; phylum Chordata; class Actinopteri; order Osteoglossiformes; family Mormyridae; genus Hippopotamyrus; species Hippopotamyrus pictus. The sequence continues at coordinate 3,828,083 of JAODLC010000052.1, read as the reverse complement.
CATTTCCTGGATCAATTTCATACCCCACTAAGCCCAATCCCCAGTTGGCATGTTGGCACGGAGACGAATTAGCGACTGGGAGGAGAGGGGGGTCGTTGAGGACCCCACATAGTTACAGATGTGAGGGGGCGGGGGTGGGGACACTCTGGACACCATCAGGTTCAGGTTACGTGGGTAATGGTCCACCAGGAGCCCGGTGGGTGGGATTACTTGGATCTGTGGCACCAAGTGGGGTGAGCAAGGCTCTGTAATTATTCACCATAATGGACTTTAATGGTTATAATGCTGTTAAATTACACATGGTATTAACACACAGTATAACTGCAATGCTGATACAAAAGACAGACAGGCAGGCAGGCAGGCAGATAGATAGATAGATAGATAGATAGATAGATAGATAGATAGATAGATAGATAGATAGATAGATAGATAGATAGACAGACAGACAGACAGATAGATAGATAGATAGATAGATAGATGGATGGATGGATGGATATTGGACTTTCAATCAGAGAGAATATTACACTGGCCAAAGAAATAAAGCTTATGAGTGATACACTGTGATAATGTCAGCCAGCTGTGAGAAGTTCCCTGAACCTGAAAGCAATATATATACACACACGCACACACAGACACACACAAACACACGCACGCACAGACACACACGCACGCACACACACACACAGACGCATACACACACACACACAAGCACACGCACACACGCACACACAGGCACACATAGAGTGCTGAATTCCTTTGTGATCAGTTCATCTTTCTAGTACAAGGATTCCCAACATTTGTATCGTTACACCAGGCGGAGAATACAAATCAGAGGTAAATGTCAGCCTCAGCACATTTTTGCAGGAAAATGGATACAAATGCATTAAATTAACTCAAGCTATGCCTTCTGCAATTTGAATCTGTTCCCATTGTGTTCACTTATTTCATTTCTTCATAATTAAAGTCACCCATCGATCTGAAGGACAGCTAACTTCAGATAGGAGATGATAAACTTCCGAGCTGCCAGCGCCGTCATCCGTTTGACCCGGGAGCTGCAATAAAAAGGCATTTTAATAATGTAAACAGCAGCTGGGACAGGGGCAGACGCCCTATTAAGTATAGCGAGATCTCTGTATCTAGCGTTTAGGAAGTGTGCAGGGAGTCTGGAGAAGGTCCAGGAGGAACCACAGCAAAGCTGCCCATCACCGGGAGGAAGCACAGCCTCCGAAAGCGGGGAGCGGAACCCCGACCCCCAGCCCCACCACAGTGCTGCTCACAGAGCCACCCTCGTGCTAAATACCTCGAATACGGAGCCGTTCACTTCCCCCCATGGTTACGAATAGACACCTTAGCTGCCATTTCCGTTATGCGCTATATTAGAGCTGTGTGTATTCTTGGAGTCCTTCAGCGCAAAGGCTCATGGGTATTATAGCATGGGCCCAAATGACACTCAAAGTGGTCTGTTTACCAGCCCGTGACATTGACCGCTACATTACCTGGGTCCTGAACATTTATTTTTATTTTAAACCACATTCATTTGACCCTGTAGCGATGCATGTTGTCAAACCATGACAGGAAAAACCTATCAAGCATGGTAACATGTAGCAGATGCCTACTACTCTCACTGTACTATGACCAAAGTCATTACTACTTGGTTACTTAGACAAGGTCTTTTTTCCCCATTGAGAAGACTTGCATAATCTGACCCTTCCATAGGACAAGACATTTTACTACAGCCATTCAAAAGATGTCACCACTAGGGTGAGCACCTACAGTAATTCATTCCCCGGGGGGAGCACATTAGTGCGTCACTAATGTTAATGCGGAACAGCTGGATGAGTCTTTCAATCAAGGAAACAAACCTGTCAAAGCACAAGTAGAGCTGAATTATTTCACCGAGCACAGGAACCTCTCAGTTTGTAAGACCTGAAGTAACTCAAAATGGCCCCCCGTCATGGATTAAGTAGTCACCCTAGCAGTTACCCATAATTCTCAGCAATGTAAACAAGCACAGATCAGACACAGTTGACCTCATATAATAAGGTCATGTCCCCTGGATGGCTCTTTGGTGTACATTTCTAAAATAGGTTACATTGTAACTAATGACAGTACTTCTTGGCTGTTTCCAGCTCCTTAAGCTATAAATAGCTGGGGGAAAAGGCTAATTTTTGTAACGAGTCAGTGCTCCATTTCTTAAGCATGCTGTCACGTTAGCTAACAGCCATGTAGTCAGTCTGTGTGCATTATTGTTCAACACAGAATCCTGGAAATGCAGATAAGAGCTATTAGTGCTTTAACACAAAATTTTAATCGTAGCATAAATGTGTGTCGTGAGAAAACATGGGATTTTAAGCCATGGTCAATTTATTGATTTATGTGCATGAAAAATTCTCAAATCATCCAAAGGAATTGAAATTGGTTGGGAATGTTGGTTTTAAATATTTACATTTCATTTATTTAACAGGCGGGCGCTTTTATCCAAAGCATCATATATTTTTTGCGAGAGCAGGGTCAGCCAGTTAAAGGGGGATTAAAGATGACCAGTGGTGACATCACCCTGCCAATTTGGGGATTTGAACCAATGACCTTCTGATCACAGGCACAGCGCCTCTCCCCAAAATGATTGACCAAAAAATGGGATTTGAACCCAAGACCCAAAGTGAAATTGTATCCTAAATGCAGCCACTGCTCTGCTTATCCCAACTATGGTCCTAAGTCACACGGCTACAACTAAATGTGATAATTAAAATAATGTAAGGGAGTTATTAAGATTGAAAAATTGAAACATGTTGTTTCAGGCGACAACCACTCTCTCACCAAGCACTCTCACACCTGCCCAATCATTTTAACTGTCTCACTCCTTCATGTAATACATTGTAATTTTTCATTGTTTCTTTGTGGTTCAAAGACGGAGGCACCTTCTGCAGACTGGCCCAGTCACATGCAGCAGATACCTTAAACGGAGCCCAAATGGAGGATTTCTGATGTTTCTGCCAGTTAACTAAACCTCATGGTCTCAAGCACAATTCAATAGCAAGTAAACACTTTTGGTAACAGACAGCAAGACAAGCAAGTTATCAACGTCAACGCAGGCGAGAGAGAAATAGGATCACTTTGGGGTTCCTTTTAACAGCTCTCCATCATGTTTTTTAAAATGACTATAATGTTCTTCAGCACATTTCTTTTACAAGCCCTGAAATATCAAAAATATCAAAAAATATCAAACTAGCCATGAAATGTTAAAATATGGTTCTGGATTATCCGAAGGTAAAAGGCCATCTGCGGTCTAGCCCCGCCCATCCCCGTGTCACATGACTCTGTGAGGACTCGGATTGTGGAATTATGAGGTATATAGGGTCAAATGAGCACCAGCTGAACGGCTCAGTTTATGTAAGCAAAACAGAACAGGCTTGCAGTTTGGATCATTTGGAAGAAGCGAAGCAAATTTCATTCCCCCAGAAGCTGGTCTTGAATGCCTGTGTTAAATTTTCTTTGTGAATTGTGGCTCCATAGAAATCAGATGGAGCTTAGAGAATTGCGCCAACAGGAAGCTTATGTCAAATCTGACCATCATTGGCCCCGACGTCTGTTTTGTTTCACTTTCTGATTTGAATTGTAAAGCACTGAATCCCAGTAGCCGGCGCTTTTTCGATTTATCGACGTTTTCACCGCTTTTAATTTCGTTCGGGTCCACTCATCTCACCCAAACGCGGGGCGACATCGTCCAACGTCTGCACTTTCCTTCTGTAACTTTAATCAGTAATTAAATTCTTAATTCGACCTCAAAAAACTTTTTCATCTACACATTCTACCGGGTGGCACATAAAGTAATCATGGCTTGCAGATGTTTATTTAAAACTTGCTTTGTGTTTGTATTGTTTTGTTACCATAAGTTGTTATTTATTAAAGTGCCCTGTTTTAGAGCTGCTACTTTGCTGTTTAAAGTTTTTCTTTGTTTTACATTTTTATTATTTACTTATATTAATGTGTCTTTTTATTGTTTTTTCTTAATTGATGTTCTATGTTGTTTGTGATTGTGTGCAACAATACTGCCAAAAAAAATTCTGAGTACAAGGAGGTGCAATTGGCCAATAAAGTGAATTCCGATTCTGATTCTAATGATACAATGTTGCCATGTATGTATCCCCATCCAATGGACAGTGTGTTACTTCTTAGTAGACAATAAAACATCTTGATCTTTTTCTTTTCAGAGCCTTCCTATGTGGTTACATCAGACAAAGCATATCCAAGCACAGGCTCTTCAGAGGGGAAGCCCATGCTTTTCAGTCTGTCAGCAAACAAAGCCGTACTTCTGAAAGCGTTTGATATACTTTTACGGAAAGTCTTTTGTTGTGTGCCTGCATCTTTCTGTTTACTTCAGAGGGTCCGCGAACTCCAGAGGGCACGATGAAAAATGATATACAAGGTAATCAGCATTATGTATCTGCAATAAGTATGTGATGTTTACTTCTCAAGACCTTTCTTCCTAAATTGAAACTAAATTCATGATATATCTACTCACCTTCATATAACCAAAGTAAATGAGGACAGGGCATAATCAGATGGCAAAAAACTTTTCTATTAAATGATAAGAGGAATATTTGAACAGAGAGTGCATTCTAAAGTACTCCAGTGGAAAAAAAAAAAAAGAGAGGCCCATAATCCAATTGCTCAGTGTTGCATCAGTTAAAACAAGCACTCAGTCTGTTGGTTCAGACTATGGGAAAATATCTGCCAGCCAGAAAAATGGATTAATCACAGTGACGTATTTTCCACATTCAAAGAAATATATTTTAGAGAGGGAATGGAAAAATCAAATCCTATTGGTCATCCTCGTGGGAGTGTGTATAAAATATATATACAGCATTTATACACGTTTATGCCAGACTTCAGAAGATTGTTGTGAATATTACTTCAGGCAATGCTAATCCAAAGGTCTAGGTATTATGGGTAATTGTCATGTTCTGCTGCTTTTAACGTTTTTGTGTTTTTTCCACACATTGTATCGTTTATCGACTTTCATGGAAGGGTTGCTCATAGCTGGCTGAACACACCAGAATAAACTGATCATATGCAACACCCTGATCAGAAAGTAGTTCAATTTTGATTAAAGATTAGACAAGGGTCAGCTTAGGCTGCTATAGGCAGTGTAAGCATACTCTGAAATGAGCAGGAGCTGGAAAAGCACTCAGCAACAGCAGCAACAGCAGCAGCTTCCGCTCAGTCACACCCGTCAGATCTGAATCAGCTCTAATTTGTCCGCATCTCTGCCTGTACAGACACGTCTTGATCTCGGAGGAGATGCGGCGAAAGATCTCACATCCTTTCATTTTTCATTTCGCCGGGGCTGGAAGGCAGCCGAGCGGAAGAACCCAGAGGAACAATTTCAGAACAAGCAAACTTCCAGACTCCTTTCATTTTCCCCCACACCGAGTCCGAAGGTGGACTGAGGCACACAGACACGTGCATCTCTACCAAGCTAACTCTCACTCTTTCATAGACATCTTCCTGCCCCCTCCAAGCACACTACTGTAAATTAATTCCACATTTTTTTTTTTTTTATTACTGATGAAAAAAAAGAGACTGTTTCTCTGTGCGGACAATATTTCAGTGATTGTCCTCGATTTCCAAAACAAATGATGCCATAGCCTATGCTCCGGAATCTTCTGTAATGATTACAGGCTTCCAAAACCGCAGTTTCTCTACAGACCCAATTGTTTTTCTTACGTGCCTGGCCGTGACGCATAATAATACAGTCAAGGACAGTTTAAAGTAAAACGTACGTGTTTATTGGCAAACAAATAGTGCACCGATGCACTTTGTGTAAATAAGCCCGGTAATTTCCAAAAGATCACCAAGACAACCAAAGTGGGTCGCAGATAAACCCAACTAATTCCAGTACACACATAGGAGTGACCTTCCAAACGGACCTCATTCCAGGTTTATATGGATGTGATTCACAAGCTCCTGTTGTGGCAGTGGTAGGCTAATGCTTAGAAATGTGTGCTTGTGATTGGAAGGTTGTTGGTTTGAATCCCCAACTAGCAAGGTACCTTGAGTAAGGTATAACCCCCACGCGCTGCTCCTTGGGGGTTGAATTAGCTGTCCAATGCAGAGGATACATTTTGTTTTTGTGTGTTGGCAATTAATCACTTTCACTTTTAGAAAGAGGGAACATATTACAAGGGAAAAGGGCAGCATGAAAAAAAAACAGGGAACCGTTCAAAGGTCGTCACACTTTTGTGGGGCCTTTATGTTTCCGTTTTAGAGCCGTTCCTCAGTTTCCAGCCAACCTTTAGATACTCACTCCAGCCCTTGGACGGTCGACTCAGTCCGCAGCACACGAGAGACAGCCGTCCGCAGCACACGAGACACACGAGCGGAGCTTTACCCGTCAGAGACATCTCAGGAGCTCACGGGCGGGTTTAATGTAGAGGACGGACAGTGGTCAAGATTCACGCTTTCCTTCAGCAAAATAGAAGGCGGCATCGAGATGCTTGACCCCACAACATCTCTGTAAAACCTCCATTTTGACCGTCCTGCTGAAGCAAACAGGAACATCATTGTTTTTTCTTTGGGTGGGGGGGGGGTGTTATCCTGCTATGCTTTTTTATAAAAACGAAATGTGACAGGAGGGTGTCGTTAAGAGCCCTTAGGAAACATCCAGCCCACGGAGTTAATTCTACCCCCATGATTTTCCAAAAGCTGGGGGGGGGGGGGGATTTTTATTTTTTGGCATCATGATGGCGTAGTTTGCATCGTCAGCCCCCGCCGTGCTGCTACCGACACCCGAGGCAAGGAGACTCGCGGTTCCACTTCATGCCACAATTATGACAGGACCTGTGGTTTGCCCCAGGACATTTTCCCATCCATCTGACACTAATGGGGTAGGAAAAAACAGGCTCATATCGGGGGCAAGGTCACGTCTGTGGACGGGTTGACGTCGGGCCAGCCTGGGTGTGGAGTCCAGCACGCAACAGAAAGCATCTTTAGATGTTTAAACGGAAGCAGTGCGTGCATGATATCCATCTTCCATCCCCTTTCGCTTACATCTTCAATCATATTATCATCATCAGGGCTGGTATATTAAGCTCAAGACAAATTACATGTCAAATTCATTTTTTTTTTTACTGAACCAGCCCACTTGGCCAGTAGCAAAAATTCTTAAGTTCAAGTCAACTGGTAGAGTCGTGTATAAGGCCCGCCTTCCTTTTCACATCCTGTCATGTGTTTCTGCCTGTCAGTCAATCTGATTGGTCATTGTCTTCTTTTTTCACGTGTCTGTCTCTTTGTATTTTGATATTTGATATTATATGCGGCGTGGCTTTACCTAATGCATTGAATTGAAATGGAAATTAAAAATAAATTGTCTTAAGTTCCACCCCTGATTATTACTGTTTAGCAAACGCTTTTATCTAAAACAATTTACGTTTCGTTTTTTTTTTTTGAGAACGCAGGGTCAGGCTGTCCCCTGGGGGTTAGGGGCCTCGCTCAAGGACCCGTCGGTGACATCACCCAGCCGAACCCCATGCCCCTCGTGAAAAAATGCCAGTAGGCTGTCACCAAAATAAAATTAAACGATCGCAGAGACGTTTTTTTGAACGCTCCCATCAGGTCTCCCAAATGTCAGCGCGGAGTGACCCACCGGTACGTATCGCGCTCAGACCCCGATGCCCTTTTCACACTACATGTCAAAGACTTCGTTCACCTTAAAATCTAACGGTGCATCACAGCACGCACAACAGCCAGAGGACACATGCACTTTGTTGTTATGAAAGTTCAGCACGGATGTCGGCATGGTGCCTTTCTCCCCAGTTCGAGATGGCTGGCTCGGAGGTATGGATGGTGTTTAACAGCACCAACTTAAAGATGTTAGCTGTAAGCCGCTCAATTTCCTGTGCATCTGTTTCGGTTGATAATAATGATCAAACGGCGCACTAATAGATAATAGCTAAATGGGTTCGGTGTTGTAATGGTCGGTCGTATCTGAGCTCACAGCCATCGCAGTTATTTGTGTCTGTTCAGGCTAATCTCAGATCGGGCGCAGACACACCCCGCTGCATTTTAACTGATGATCTCTGGCCGCCGTCTGACTGGTAACAAGAAATCCCTCGTCGGTCACCGAGTGGCGCAACGTGTACGGGGTCCCCCGATTCGCTTCCTTCTGCGGCATGAAAGACAAGCATAACTTTTAAATAAAGATTTAAGGCGGCAGCAAACAATAAATTAGACTACAGCGTACCACAGTGCACGATTACGTGTAAGAAAACGAAGTGTAAGATAAATGGAAATAGAAAATAGGTTCACATAAGTTCACATTAGACAGATAAGTAAAAGGATTTGTTATGAAAGTGATGTATATGTATGACAATGACAATGATGTCTCATTTTTGTGTATCGATGATATATTTTCTGCCACGTTGTATTCATACTTCATACATATTAATGTCTGGTCATAAACAAATACAAACAAAACATGGAGCAATCGCACTTTTAATGAAGTATAATATATCAAGCCTTTATAAAGTTTTAAGGTGGCTCCTAATGGCGCATACATACTTAACTTGATTATAATCTGCACATAATGACCTGACAGTCGGCATGCAATTATGAAACAGATGTTGAAGTGTTTCAGGGTGAGCTCACTAGGAAAATTTTAATGGCGATAGGCCGGAAATTTTCATGTTCAGCAGAATCGGATATCATTCAGATAATGCTAGAAAAAACCATCATCTTGTAATATTTTTCATAAATAGTAATAGAGTACATCGAGCAAACTAAATGTAGAAGGTATTAAAACCTTTTTCTGTGACTTATACCGACGCCATAAAGAAATCCCGTTTAAAAAAATTTGATTTTCTTTCTCCATCATCTTCTGCGCCGCTGCGGGATTCCTGTAGATGATCTTCAGAGGTCGGTGTTTGTAATTTTGTTATTTCATTGTCCATCTCCGAGGACATGCATGACATCAACCCGGGGCCCGTGTGTCTCTGACGGTGGGCGTGGCTTATCGGATAACCCGGCTCGCTGTGGGTAGGGGTTCTGCAGGGCACCGCATCCGGCTCAGCGGAACTGAATGGTCGACCCACTCGGGGGGGGGGGGGGGGATTGTCTCCTGCCACCGCATGCCAGTGCAATAAAACAGAGAGGAGGTGCCCCGGCACGGAAGCGGCACAGGAGCGGCACGGGAACGGAACAGGAGCGGAACGGGAGCGGACCAGCTTTTAGCCTTCAGTAGTTAAGCGAAGCCTAATGAAAACGCCAATGCTTTTCACCCTCCTGTCACATGTGCAGAGAGACGAGGAAACAGGGAACCAGGAAGTCACTGACCCGCCATTTTTTTTTCTGATGCCTTGTTTACTTTCCACTGGTTTTTACCCCGATACGGTACAGTCTAGGGGTGTACTGAACAGAAATATAGTGTATAGGTTGGAAATAGGGAAAGATTAAACCTTAAATAAAAAAAATATTAAACAACAAATGTCCTTTCGATGCGAATTATTTACAAATGGCAAAAATCATCAAAACTAGCAAATGTCATACGCCGAAAATCCAAAAGAACGTTACACAGATTGCGAATCACGAAAATGAATGAATACGAATGAATATCTGAGGGCGCGCAGGATGGGCTGCACTGAAAACTGCCGTCTTTTGAAGTCTGCTGGCAAAATAAATCCACGTCGACTTCGCCGATGAAAATGCGGGCAGAGACGAGCGATGATATGAAGGAGATCCCTGGACCGGAGTTGAACTTCAAATGCGACGACACATGACCTAAAACAGGCCAGCAATACACAAAGTGCACAAACACCTACAGACCATAACAACCCACTTATACATGCAGAATGGATGTTGGGATTTCTTCCTGGGGACCTCAAAGTTCTTCAGAACTACAATTAACTGATTTGACAGACGCACACACAACTGAAACCAGGGTGAGGCAGTCCCTAGCAGCTGGGGTTGGGGGCATCCTGAGGTGCATTTTCCTGATATAATCAGGGGCCCCGGCACTTTTTAGGGGGCCAGAAATCTGCCATCAGCCCCCCCCACTTGGCAAAATCTACCTACCATGGGGGACCTGCATTTCTAACAGGGGGCCCCAGGTGACATTTTGAAAGTTTTTCTAGCCACACTCCCGACTGGGAATAAGAGCTGTTTGGGTTAAGGACCCAACTGTGGAATCACTGCAATGACTCTGGGATCTGCGACGATGACTTTCCAGTGACAGGCACTGCATCCTAACCTGCAGTGGCACACAACGTAGATTATAGGGCTCCTATACATTCCCAGTGACTTGATTGATTTGTCTTTTGTAATCCATGATTTATGGCTCCTTGCCCTTTATGCCTGTACAATGTGTCTAGCTAAATTTTCCTTTAAGGATAATGGTTTCTCGTCATTGGCACAATGATGTTGACGGTGCATCTATGCCAGGGAAATATGTGTAAAATTTTGCATTATAGTACTCAATGCTTCTTGAGAAGCAGGTTGTTTCAGTCCAGGACACAAGAAAACCACCCACAACCATGACGATTTATTTTCTTCAACCAAATGAGCTCCCAAGATATTCTGGTCTAATGGGGCGTGGTGACCACCAAGCAGAGATGGGACCAGAGTTGGTTTAAAAGTTGATGATCTTTGAAATAGTCAATAAACACCGCATTCCCAAAAGCGGAAATATGTCGCCGTGTGAAATAGATTTGTCCCCCTCTGACAGTCGCTTTCGCTCTGATGAGGCAATATTTCTCTCTGGCTTTAAAGTGCGTCAGATTTGATCAAAGGCATTGACTACTCATGATCATAGGATAGTCACAATGGGTGGGAGTTTAGATGCTGTTTTGACACTTTCTACGCTGCTTTAATTAGCCGCGGATGGATAAGTGGCGATATCTAAGGGCAAGAGGTGAGGCAGTAAACATACACAGTGACAATCTACTCTACGCAGCAATATGGAAAAAAGCAGTTACTCTAGGAAACGCAACAGGAAAACTAGACTTAAGGTAAAAGGATTGTAACCCTTGTACAGATAAAACCACCTTAGCTTTTCAGACGAAGAGGACACACTTTACACCACAATGTTATTTTATCCACATTTTACACCACAGTGTTATTTTATCCACATTTTACACCACAGTGTTATTTTATCCACATTTTACACCACAATGTTATTTTATCCACATTTTACACCACAGTGTTATTTTATCCACATTTTCTCCACAGTGTTATTTTATCCACATTTTCTCCACAGTGTTATTTTTCCTGCTTTTACTTGGCTAGTGATCTGGAGAATCGTTCAGTCATGTGATGGAGGACCAACCTCCCCCAGCAGTCTGTTTAAGCTGTACTTTGTTAGATTTATTGTGTACAAAGCTTGATGAGTCTTGATGTGTCAATGACATACGACAGACGACCAAAATATTTATATAAGCCTTCCTACTGAGCTAGGAGAGCTACTCAAAATGCAGTTAGATTTACCTCGAATGGAAATCACCCAACATTGAACTGAATTCAGTTCAATTCAATATATTTTTATATAGCGCCTTTCACAATACATTACATTATTTATACAGAATAATACAAAAAAAGGGAAAACAAGAATGAAAGAAAAACTGGATGATAATGGAAAAGTACCAAAAACACCCAAGTAGAGAGGAAAAAAAAACACTGTCAACTGGCAGCTTAGCATGTGGCATTGACAGGGACCTAGCGCATAGTATTGATAGGGAAGTAGCGCGTAGCACTGACAGGCACCTAGCGCATAGTATTGATAGAGAAGTAGCGCGTAGCATTGACAGGTACCTAGCGCGTAGTATTGATAGGGAAGTAGCGCGTAGCATTGACAGGGACCTAGCGCGTAGCATTGACTGGGACCTAGCGCGTAGCATTTATTGGGACCTAGCGTGTAGCATTTATTGGGACCTAGCGCGTAGCAGTGACTGGGACCTAGCGTGTAGCATTTATGGGACCTAGCGCGTAGCATTGACAGGGACCTAGAGCGTAGCATTGACAGGGACCTAGTGCGAGGCATTGATAGGGAAGAAGCGTGTAGCATTGACAGGGACCTAGCGTGTAGCATTTATTGGGACCTAGTGCGTAGCATTGACAGGGACCTATAGCGTGTAGCATTGACAGGGACCTAGCGTGTAGCATTGACAGGGACCTAGCGTGTAGCATTGACAGGGACTTAGCACATAGCATTGATTGGGATCTAGCACGTAGCATTCATAGGGACCTAGTGTGTAGCATTTAAGCCTAGCACCTCCAGAGCAGTGGGCCTGGATCCTGCCCCAGCCCTGGCTAATGCCTGAGTTTCCACTAGGTTCTCTGGATTCCCCCCCATCATCCAAAGACGCGTTGTTTTGGTGGATTAGCGTCTCTAACTCACCCATAATGTGGCCTGGAATCCCATCCCAAATGCCTCCTTCGTCATGTTCCGTGCTTCCTGGGACATACTCCAGGTGTTCTGCAGTCCGCCACTGGCTAAGCGCTCATGGATACATATTCACTGTATTTTCACCAAATTCTTTAGTCAGTTAAGGCTCAGTGACAGTACCAGTGAGAAGGCCGCTAAAGAATATGAAATACCAGCTAACAGGTCGATTGTAAACAAACCAGTGCAACTAAATGATGCTCTCCACACAGAGCCAGATCGCAAATTAACTGGTTAACAGCCATATTCATGTGATTTGGGTGCAACTTGTCTCATCAACAACTAAAAGCTGTAATTAGGGCCTGCTTTTTACAACTTTTTTTTATTATTTTTTTACCTTTTTTGGTGCAATTAAGACAAAGTACAATTAGTCTGAATGCTATTGTGACTCCAGTATCTACTGCATAATTTACTGCATACTTTAAAGTGCAAATAATAATAAATAATACTAATTATAATAATCATAATAATAATAAGCAACCCTGGACCAGGATGACAATCCATCACATTATAATTATTATTACTATTACTATTATTATTAGCCACTTTCAGAAATATAATTATGATGACGCAGTTAATTATCATGATAATTATCATGACAAAGATTTGTTTATAGAACTTTTGAAGCCATATTTTTATAATTCACAATGATAGGATGTTACTGCCATGGTTCTACCATAAGCAAAAAGCAGAGAAGGACTGAGAGCCTTTCACTCAACAGAAGCGTTCTCTGTACACGGGGAATGTGGATCGCATTTCCCCCTTTATGTGTGACATCAATCAGAGTCAAATTCCTAAGTCATGTTTCCATCAAAGAAGTGAATCGCTGCCTGCATGCGGCAGATGGTGCTGATGTAGTTGCCGGGAGACGGAGGGGATGTAAAAAGGTAAGATGACACATTGCAGCCTGTGGCTTTCAAGCAGCCCACACGCTTTCTGACACTAACGCATCGTCAACTGTGGAATTTTCATCTGCAGTGCCGTCGGTCGCTTCTGCCACAAGTGTTGGTAGCTGGGAAGTTAAATTTCATGCCATGATAATTCCTGGTGGACAGTACGAGGCCTTGTTTTGACATTTGATGACAGTGGACATGCAATGTACTAACCTAGTTCCTGGCCTGCAGTGCTGCTGTTACAAACCTGTGTTGGGGTTTTGTTCTGGGGATGGGTGTTCCTGTTTTGACCTGCAGGGGGAGCATAGGCTAATTCAACCCTGTGCTGATAAAAGGGGAACAGCTACCTAAAAAGTGTATGACCTCAATCCTGGGTAAAATGCTTAATTGCAAGGTAGCCCGTTTGATGTCCTGGAAACACATTTTGTTGTTTGTTTGACTAATAACTGAGCTCTTTGTACATACTGAAAGTTACAGCTGTAGGTCAAATCAGCCTGTCACTCAAAGTTACCAAAAGGAAAAATGCAACTGGCAAGAAATCAGCATTTGTTGCAAATGCACATGTGCTGAGGATGTCTGTGTTTGTGGGCTGTCCAGCCATGTTATCACCTGGGGGAAGAGAGTCAGGGGTGAGGGCTTGTAGGCTGTCCTTGCAGTAGGTATCGCTACAGACTGCTTTAAGTCACTTTAAGAGATGGTAGATGGCAGCGAACAGGCGAATGAACTCGTCATCAGATGTGCGAACACTGAACAGACCCGTCAGAGTAATGGCAATACTGGGATTTTAATTGGTTCTTTGCTGGCCAATCAAGTCAGATTAACTTAATCTTCCACCGCTGGTATACTATTTTTAATTTAGCCTAACCCAATTGGCATCTTTCGGTGCTGTTTTCCCATTTTAACTATAGTGTTCCCTTTTTTACATTAGTGTTGTTAAGCGTTTTCTGAACATAAAAATCAATAATGATCAGAAAAAAAATGCCCCCCCAGTTCTGCCAATGGTTCGGGCACGATGGCTTGTTGAATAACCGCAGCCGCTGGTACAGGGATAAACCATTTGGGGTGAGGGGGACACACACACACACTACCTATCTATTGGCCTCCTCAGCGAGAGACACCAGCTTGCCATAGCAACTTTCACTAACCGCAGATGCAACGGGAGTATTATCAGCAATCTCGTATCTTCCTCTTAAAAGTGACCAATCCATTTCAATGCCAGATTCAGCACCGGGGGGGGGGGGGGGGGGGAGACGTTTCATTACAGCTGCTTTCGGACACCTTAGTCCGTAGAGACTTTCCCCCCACGCTAAACACGACTGGGGAAGCAGGTGACAGAGCGGTTAAAAGCCCGGACTTGTCGGCACAAGACTGTTGGGAAATCGCCGGTGTCCACCTATGTGCGGCTCTTAACCTGCGCCGCTTCGCTTAATATGCAGCTGTTTAACTGGGACATGTCGTACATTTGTAAGCCGCGTAGCATCCCTTGGCACCGTAAGCATTTCCTAAGCAATCTAACCGGGATAGCAAGGCTCCAAGTCCATTAAGATGGATCGACGTTATTTATCACCAATAATGTCCTATTTTGCCTACCATCCCGGAAAGCCTCCGCCTCAGCGCCTTTATTAGATGAGAAAGGTGTAGGGTTGCACGGATCTGCGTCCAAGTCAACGCTAGAGACTGAGGTCATTACGCCAACCCTCCGGTGCCCTGGGGGCGGATGCCTTCTGATTGGCTGCCTTGTGGGGAGGGGGGTGTCCCGTGGGGGTACTACGCCGGGAAAGCTGGGCAGATGCGTGCTTCCGCGTGGAAGGAATGGGGGGCGTGGGTGCAGGATGCTGTTTGTCCAAAAATTTCCGTGAGTTTGCATACGTTTGGATTACGAGTCGGGCATCTCTCTTCAGGCTTGCTGGGGCCCCTTCAAAAAGAGAAGATATATTCCCAAATTAATATATAATGACGTTTATTTGTTATTGACTCCATGTTAAATGACCTGATATGATGCAAGCAAAATTAATGAATTATGCTTCGATTACTTACAACATCTGTCAGTGCGGATTATCTGTGTCGTTGTATTTCACCATAAATATGTGTTCATGTGTCAGTTAGGGTCGATTAACGTAGATTAATGTACAGCCACGCAACGAAAAGGTGGCCTCATTCCTGAAACATAACATGTAAGGTTTGAAATACAGAAAATATTCAACTTTCAAACACATCAGGCATGTCATGCAATGTTTGGAATGGGATAATTAAAGATTCTGACTTTTGATGTATTAGAAATGAATCTTTATTGTTAAGCTTTAATTTGAATACTATACAGGTAAAGTATGTAGCCACTGACTGTTTTATGGGGGTTTTTAGGTGAGGGAGAGATTCAATCATTATAAACTCTGCTTAGTTGATTTTGAAAGAGTACTCATTTTTACTTGAGAGTACTCAATTATTTGTATCTGAGAGCACTCAATAATTTGTAACTAAATTCAAGTTTAAGTTGTGTAGCCATCTCTACCGATGCCATAGTCACTGAGGCACTATTTCTGTAGGGGGGGAGATGACCTGAAAATATTCATGGAGACTGACTTGAAATGGGGGGGGGGGGCGGTCTGAAAGCAGATGGAGATGGGAGGCTTGGTATGCAGGTGCCAGGTAAGAGAAAGGTCTCCCAATGGGGTACCTGTCACATGTCCGCAAGCCTTTACTTCTCCACTCCCCCCAGACAGGCATGGGAGCCCGGCTCGGTCACTGCGTCCCCGGGATGGGAGAGGAAGTATGCTGACGCAGAGTCGACTGGAGGAGCGTCACATGTGCATATTTGTTTTTTTTTTTTTTTTTTAATTAGTTCAAGTAGTTCACGTTATGGGGCTGTTAATTTGTCATTTGCGACAGAGTTATTAATCACGGGTGGGGGCGTGTGAGAGGCCCGTGGGGCAGCCCGGCAGGTGGGGCATCCTAGAAGACGCTAATGCCCCACACCCCCAGGGCATGGGGAGGGAAAAAGCACCACTTTTTGTTCCACATCCCTACGAATCTGCTGCTGCCAGTGTTCCCGTTTTCACCATTTTTACCCCCCCCCCCCAAAAAAAAAAAAAAAAAAGTATCTCCCCCACAT
>JAODLC010000052.1:3796461-3810370 GCA_026781145.1 Hippopotamyrus pictus | reverse complement strand
TTGAAAAGGGAGGGGGGGGGGGGGGCGTCACGAGCGCCTTTTTGGGAGCTGCACGGGTTTGAGGATAGAGCACCCCCCATCGAGGGGGATGTCGGGCCCCGGCGGCGTGTCGCTGCGTGACTCCCTGAGCATGTGAATGCTGGGATGTGGGAGGATTTATGGTCGGCGGTCACGCGGAGTCAAGGTGAGCTGTCGAGCTGTGTGTGGAGAGCGGCAAAGAGCCTGCAGATCTGTGATAAAACACCTATCATAGTCCATAAAAAACACAGCTCTCCATTATGGTCTGCACTGGTGCCCGCCCCCCTACACTCAGCTCCTTTTTAAGAAGTCTTTTATGTCAGACTGTGACATGTATGCGGCTGACGTACAAGGCAATTAGGAGCCTCCAGGGGGCGCCCTCCGTCACGTTGGTACCCATGTGCGCTCTCATCTTTGGGTCCTGCCAGCAAATTTGCTTGGCATTCGCCAGTGGTAACAGGGCCAGTTACTTAGAGAAAATTCTAGACACAAAAAAGCTTTCTTGTGCTGGCCTCTTTCTGCAGCAAATGAATTTCATCTCAGTAGGTGTGACTGCAGCTACTGAGATTTTTTTTTTTTTTTGGAAAAAATAAGTCTGAGCTCTCAAAAGAGACTTCACACATACCTACGATAGGGTTAATCTCTTGGATGGAAAAAAATGCATGTTTATCTTGTTTTTCATTTAAATGTTTAATATGAGTGTTAAGTCTGTTAATGAGCTATCCTCCAATTAGTTCAAACGATGAAGGATATGACCTGTAAAGACATGGGTCACTTAGTATTCCACTTACAAAGTATTACAAAATATTGTAGTACTATATATATATCTTAATTCAAGTGCACATACAACATATTCATTTTAAATGACAGTCACTTAAGCATTTTTAACCTGTTGTAGATAAGTTCACAAATTGCGCGTAAAGTATTTTGTTTATGTAGCTAAGCAATAAATCCTGTAAATCTGTAATCAAAAGATTAGAGAAACTTTTTCATCTTCCCCTCTTCATAGTGAGATGGGAGATGCTGGTTATCTGCAGGAAGAGAGACGTTACGTTTTCATTCAAGTCATGATCGCCTCGACTTGTTTGTTGGACTGAAATTCAATTTAAAGGGAGAAGCAAACAAATACGTAGGAACATCTGGGGGGGAATTGGGGGAGAATTCAAATATTAATAAAGGCATCTTTTTTCTTTATAAGCAAATTTAAATAACCGAGCTCTCTTGTGTGAGAGAGTCTCGTGGTTACCCTTTGCTTACCAACCTTGCAGCAGAGCGGAGGACAACGGCTTCTTGTGAATATAGCCTGCCATCTAGTGGCCAACCATGCAATCAGCATTCTAAGTCCGCAGCGTGTGCTCTGTACTGAATAAGACTTTATGCAAAAGCAAGTTAAATATCAATCGTCTGTTTTGTAACCGCTTATCATGGTCTGGGTCGCAGGGAGGTAAAACTCCAGCGACCGGTAACGTGCAATAGACGTGGGTGTATTAGGCCACGGGTCGAGCGCCACCTGTCTTTCCAACTACACATGACGCTAAAATTATCTCATTAAGAGTGGATGTCATTGTTTGGTGAATTACACCTTCAACAGGGTCATCATCTAAACGCTTTATTATCCCGCAGCAAGTGTCGAAACACTTCATCTGCATCTTGAGTTGATTATGTCTGGGGTTTGTGACCTTTACGCTGTGGATAATTAATAGGCTCTGTTGGAATGAGCTGCATATTTGCTATGATAGTTACGGCGTAAATGGCGGTGATCTCCCGGATCCAGCTGTGCCCCCACCTCCCGGCGCTAGACCAGGCTGCCCTCCACAGCAAGACCCACTGATCCTGTCCAACGGTCGGACAAAGGACACTAGGCAGACAATATTGGCAGCTTTCCAAGTCATACCGTGAAGAGAGACTACACTATATAGACAAAAGTATTGGGACACCTGGCCATTACATCTACAGGAACTTGTATGACATCACATTCTAAATCCACAGGCATCAATATGCAGTTGGTTCCCCCTTTGCAGCTATAACAGCTGCCACTCTTCTGGGGAGGCTTTCCACAAGATTCTGGAGTGTGTCTGTGAATTTTTGCCCATTCATCCAGAAGATCATTTGTGAGGTCAGGCACTGATGTTGGACATGAAGGCCTGGCTCACGATCTCCATTCTAGTTCATTCCAAAGGTGTTCGATGGGGTTGAGGTCAGGGCTCTGTGTGGGCCAGTCAGGTTCTTCCACACCAAACTCACCCATCCATGTCTTTATGGACCTTGCTTTATGCACTGGGGCACAGTCATGCTGGAACAGTAAAGGACCTTCCCCAAACTGTTCCCACAAAGTTGGAAGCATAGAATTGTCTGAAATGCCTGGGTATGCTGAAGCATTAAGGGTTCCCTTCACTGGAACTAGGGGGCCTAGCCTAACCCTGGAAATACAACCCCATACCATTATCCCTCCTCCACTTGGGTACGGCTTGGTTCCCGGTGGCAGTGGAAAACAGCCATAATTTTTTTGGCCCCCTCCCATCAATATCCTGCTTATTCAGCTAAGCATGTCATATAGGATACAACCAGACAGTAATCTGTTACTAACCTAGTAATGTCGCTCAATATGATATGGTTTAATTTTTAATTTTTAATTTTTTGTAAGTATTCTTATTTATCAATTATATATCTGAATATTTAATATTTTCCTCATGACTTAGTCTGGCAGCCCTTGCTCCAGTCGGGCCCTAGGCAGCTGCCTAGGTTTGCCCCTGCCTGGATCCATCCCCTGAGGACCCCCTTTCATCCATGAGTTTGCCGGCTGATCTGTATTGACCCATCACACGCAGACAAGTTGGCAGTAGAGTGATCCATAGACAGCTGATCCTGACACGGCAGGGTATGGAAATCCAGTGGCCTGGGACCACCCTATGCAACTGTGGTAACCTCACGCCTTCCCTGGTCAATCTCGTGCCTCATTCAGATTCCATGTTTGCTACGGCAAAGTTCAATCGTTTAACGACAGCAGGTAGCAAAATTATGGTCGGGTGCAATACATCAAAGGGGCGCATTTCCACTGGCGTAGGGGAACCAAGCCGAACCTGAGCCGTACCGCAAAGAGGGACTAGTTACAGTGCAGTTCCAGCTCGATTTGGTTTTTCACTGCAGAAGGGTCAGCTCGGGGTTTCCAGAGCGACAGTGACATAAAACCGAAAAGATGCTTATTTAACGTTCACACGGCGTACATCGCGATGTACTGCGTGCTAATTTCCGCTAACGCGTCTGGTAGAATCGCCGTGTTACGCTAGGGAAATTAGCAATCGCTTCAGTAAATTTGCTTTAGGAATATTAGGATTTAGGATATTTAGGATTTTACTAATATGTAGGATATTACTAATAATGCATAATACCGATAATATGCCCGCTTTTCTTTCAGGTAATCCATGCATATCAATGCAGTTCAGCGGTATCTTGGCGCATTTCCACCAAACAGATGGTAGATGATGCGACCAGCTCGTTTCGGACAAGCTTTTGGCCCGGCTAGCAGGGTGCGGCTCGGGTACGGCTAGGATAATTTACAGTTCAAAACTGTCAGTACTCAGTAAGACTCGAGTACAGCTCAGTTCTTGGTGGCAGTGGAAAAACTGCCAAAAGTAACTTTTTTGATTTAAGGCATCAGCTGAGCTATTTGACGCAAATGGCCCCTTAAAGACTTTTCTCTCCTTTATCAGCTGCACTTACAACGCCAAGGTAATTAAGAAGTAACAGTGATGTAATGTCTCACTGTTTACCAACAGGGCACCTTACTCTGTGCTCTGATAAAGTTCACACGAATTAATTTCCTCTTTTTTATTAGCTCATTAGCAATGCAGCATGTGTACCTCATTTCATTCCTCATTATTTTTTAAATTTACAACAAATAGGAAAATTGAATTTTGCTCAATGAGCTTCCATATCTAGTGTGCGCAGGTATCCTGCAAACAGAGCGACTGATTATTATTTTTTGATAAGATCGGTGCTGTTGTGGTTCTCTTGATGAGCATTAATTATGATCAATATAACATGGTTACGTGCAGCGATTCCTATCGTCTTCTGGTGGAACCTAAGCCACCGTTATTTGTAGGAATTAAAAATGGATTCCTGGGTGGCTGACCTTTCTGACTCCGTGTACGTGAATGTGTGTGTTTGTGTGTGTGTGTGCGTGTGTGTGTGTGTGTGTGGTCGACCACAAGTTTTGCTGCAGGTCAGAATTGGTACAGGGTGGTCACAAAGCCACAGTACACCCACGATCTCAGGAGGGTTCCAAGAGGGGAAGAAAAGGCATCACCAGAATACTTTGCTTGTGCAACGCTGCCCCCTGCTGACAGCTCGGGAGAAACCACACACCCACCCTGCCAGCCCGACAGCGGCCTGACAAATCCCCTTACACAGTCCCCGAAAGATGTTTACAAATAAACCCAGGCCAAGCAGGCATGAATTACTGTCCTGTGGAAGGTAGCACTCCGTGTCGGGCCCAGACCGTATCTGTCAGAAATTTTGTTTGTTTTTCTGACAGACTGAGACGCGTCTCATTTTCCTAACAGGGGAAACTGGTGCTTTTCCCAAATACCTGCACGGTATATTATGCAGTGAAATAGCAAAACGTTTCTTTTATCGTTTATATTTCACTAGTTCTTGTGGAATTGCTTCACTTCACCTTCAGAGGGTCTCTCTCTCTCTCTCTCTCTCTCTCTCTCTCTCTCTTTCCCTACACCCTCCTGCTCTCTGCCCTTTTAAATTTGCGAGCCCTGAATGTCACTTGTCATTGGCTGGTTGTCTGTAAGGGGCTCAGGGTGTCGGGAGAATCCGAATGCCTTTCAGCTCCATGGTAAGTGGCGCATTGCTGCAAAACTGCAAACAAGGTGTGGTTAGGGGGTGGGGGGAGGTGGGGGCGCAACAGCTCCGACCGTTGCTAGGAAACACTTGTGGCATCTTGCCGCTCCCTTACTCTCACTGAACACAGCAGCGTAGAGCTGCATAAGAAAGTAGAAGAGAAGTGAAATGTCATCAGATTCTCGTGGGACTCCTGGAAATGTGCACGCACCCATTTAAGGGCAAACGGGCAGAGTCAACACACCCATTTTACCAAAAGGGAAAGATAATATTTCTTTTCTGGGTTAAAGTTCCAACTGTGTCACTTTTTCATGCACATATCTAAGTCCTTACTCTACGGTTCATCAGTTCAGCAAACATAATCCCTGTAAAAAGATGTTGTTTTATCTAAGCTGAAAGCTGAAATGTCTGTCTGTCTTTGCCTCCAGACTCGCTCGCACATTAAAATTCACAGAGCGCCGCATTACCAACCAGTGCCCCAACTTTCCATCCAAACTCCTGGGATTCTGGGAGAATAAGACAGCACTGTATCACTGTCAGTTATTCTGTTCCCAAACTGCAGACCAGACCCCTGCAAATGGCTTCTGTTGCTTACGACGTTTCCAACGGCATCGCCGTCACACGACTACGCTATTTCACGCCGCCGTCTGCCCATCTCCATGCTTGCGGTCCGCGCTACACAAAATCGTGCGGACTTAGCCGCTCTGACATGAACAGGCTCAGAAGCCTGACAGATTAGCGCCCCGTGGTTACCTGAGTGAGAAAACATGGCCTGATAGTGACACTTTTGGGTCACGGTAGGATATTATTAGCGTTGGTTGATTGGTGAGCGATGCCGATTGCCAGTCTTTAAAGGTCACTGTAAAATGACAAAACTCAACTCATGCACCAAGCATGAAATCTCTCTAAGACAATAGACCAACCTTGATGACTGCCTTCCAGTTAGCGCTGACCAGAGAACCACAGGTGCGCATGAGTTTAGAACATACAGAAGACACTTCTTGCCATGAACTGTTGGGGGAGGCTTAGGATGATCCCCACAGTCATGGAACTAACGCGCAGTTATGATGCTGCTGGATTCACGCTGTTGTCCGACAAAAACAAGAACCTGAGTCCGATAAAATCCTAAGTTCTGAGGAAAAGGCAGGTTTTGTCTTGTGCGACGCCCTGTGATTATGGTCAATACCGAGCAAACAGGCTGACATGGTCTGAGAGGAGACAGCCTGCCTCACGCCTGGTTACCAATGTGACGAAAGGGACACACAGACGCTCATCTATTGTCCTTATTGTTCTGTTTTCCTGAGGGTTAGGGTTGCTGTTGGAGTTATACAATACAGACGCTCCTCTACTTACGAATGAGATACGTTCCGACCGGCCGTTTGTAACTTGGAACGTTCGTAAGTCGTTATTCAACATCATTTTAAGGGTTTTTTTTCATCATTTTAAGAACTAGGATGCTGGGAGTACGCACGCTACGCTGCTGCGTGGCCTGGAGTAGCGGCCAGAAGTCGTACTAGGCGGAATTGGCGTGCAGGAAAAAAAAATCGATGTTGCGGACAGGAAACGGGAGCCCAATGAACACAAGTTTGGACTTACAGTCCTCTTCGTTCGTATGTCTGAAAGTTCATAAGTTGAAAGTTCGTAAGTAGAGGTACTTACATTATGACACTCCTTAGAATGTATGTGGCCTTACAGCGCAACGGCCCATAAAGCATAGCTGCCCTTATAATATAATACTTACAGTCTTAAGTCTTTATAGTTCAGCGATTCTTACAATATTACTGTCATTACTAAGCATCTATACCATTCTTTTTCAGCTGCATATCACCATTCAGCCTGATTTCAGTTTATCAAGTTGGCGATACATTATTTCACAGTAATTATATTTCTGACGTATCACGTTTCAGTTACACTTAAACAAGAGTACTGTGTGTGCAGAACCAGAATTTCTAGATTTTTAATTTTTTTTCTGCAGCCTTTGAAAAGAAGCCTTTTAGTAGAAAACCCTGGATATTTGTCTTGAAACGCCAATATCAATATTGACTCAGGAGAAAGATCCAGCGGCCCAAGGAGGGGGGGCCCATTCAGGCCGGATCGGACCTGGATCCCAACAGCTGGACCATTGTGCTTCTCCACAAGCTTTTCTGACTAGGCGCTCCGGTCCGGTAAGGAAGCTGTTTCATTTCACGGCGGCTTTGAAATCGCGAACCGACTGACAGCTCTGTAAGGCCTTACGACGCTCCCAATCTATCAGCACGCAAATATCTTCTCAGAAATTCTGACATAAAAGCGAGTATTATTATTATTACTCCATCACTTTCTAATGCCTATTTGCACTGACATTCCTACCTGTAAGTCAATTTGTATAGTTGCTGAACATATTTGTTTAGAATTTCCGCTGCTATTCTCATTTGCATCAGCTTTTTTGGAATAATATCTGCACTTTATCCTACTTTTTCCACGCCCAGGTTGATGTGATTGACATTCCTGTCTGTCTTTCCGTTTCTGTTGCACTGATCATTTCATTGGCACAAGAATTTCCCTCCAGATCAATGAAGCTCTTTCTTATCGTTTTTCTCTCTCTCCTTCTTCCCAGTTGATGGGTAAGCTTTAGGAAGACTGCAAAAATGATCTTTTTTTTTGTTTACCTGTGTCGTCGTGTTTTTACATGCTGCAGGGTGTATCCTTCTGACAGCCAGAATGTCCCTGAAGTTGATTCTAATTTTTATGATTTCAGCCTCCGGTAAGTAAATGTGTCATAGTCAACATTACCATTGTAGGTTTGGTGAATATGCTTATAGTTACATACTAGATTTACAATGTATGAATGCACCAATTAGTAATATAAACTGGTTATAGTCACAAGTGTGGAAAACTGTATGTAGAATAAATATTTTACATGGTTATTAGCAGAGGTGGATAGTCTAGGTCCAGAGAGTATAAATCCAGACCAAGACTTTGTTTCAACCAACCAGGTGAGTACTCTGTGACTGTGACTCTTTAAACTCAACTGGTGGTTGAAACAAAGTCTTGGTCTGGATTTGTACTCTCTGGACCTGGACTGTCCACCTCTGGTTATTAGTCATTTCTGACCCTTTGCCTATAATTGTAAGTCTGTAAAGAAATTTGGACAGTTGATGCATGGTAAGTACCCTATACCCTGGTTTTATTTTTTTAAATATCTTGGCTTTGCTTTCAGTTGGGGGAAAAAACTTGCAAGAACGGAATAGCTACCATTATTACAACATAGAAATGAGGGCCTGTGCTGTTGTGTCTACAGAATTTGTTCAGATTAGCCACACTAAGGTAACTTATTAGGAACAATTCATCCAAATTTTTCGTCGTCATGGTAATGCAGGTGCCAGGAATAGCCACTGACCGTGAGACGCGATTAATCCTCAGCGATACGCAGCCCATTTCAATTATGGCTTCCAGCTCCAGGTGAAAAGCACCGTGATTGAAATTCATGAGCCGCACGGGGCGGTAATGTAGTTAATGAAAATCAAACACAGCGTTATTTTAGGCTGGACATGAGCAACCCATCCAAAGCTTATCTACACCAGGGGGCATGTATGTCCATCTAATTCATACATCCCTCCATCCATACCGCTTATCCAGAACAAGGTCAGGACAGGAACATGTTTAGATAATTACAGTTCGCCTCGTTATTTTAATGGGGTAAATAGATCTTCGTACTCTGCACTTTCCTTACTTCGACGACACCGGGAGGTGAGACCTTTGGTCTTTCTCTAGCTTTAGGTGTCGCCCTTGAGAGCGAGAGGAAAGACGGCAGTGGACCAAGGAGGCTCCAAAAGGGCGTAGAAGATGAGAAGGTCGGGAAAGAGGTGACCAGGAGCAGCAGCAGCTCCAAGCCGAACCAGGATGGCAGTGAGACATCACCCAGGCAGAGCGGGCGGGGGTATGACGTGGCCTGCACTAGTATTGGAGGAATTTGCCAACTCAGTAGGTACATCTGCCAGGGGAGGTACCTGAGAAAGAAGTGTGCTGGTCCCACAGGGAGGCGCTGCTGTGTGCCAGGTGACCACCTTAAGAGTTCTCCTCTTTGTTGTCCTGTTTTATTGGATGGGAACAGTCTGCATGTGTCTAGATGGCAGTTCTCCCCATTTAGTTCTGCAGCAAGGAGCCTCTGGAACAGGGGTGGAAATTTCGGGTCCGGCAAGTACAAATCCAGGCCAAGGTTTCGTTTCAACCAGCCAGTTGAGTATAAAGAGTCACAGTCACAGAGTACTCAACTGGTCGGTTGAAACAAAATCTTGGTCTGGATTTTTACTTTCTGGAACAGGAATTTCCACCTCTGCTCTGGAATCAATTTGCTTACATGGGCAGGGTAATCGGCTCTTCGATGTTGACATGTGCTCCACCCCCCCAGGCCCAGGTGCCTGGCACCCCCTGTGTGCCAGTCACCATCAGAACAGAATAAGGGGCTGCGACAGGTTCGGCTGTGGAGCTTTCAACTCTGAGAGGTAACCTCCATATCTGTGCTGCCCCCTTGTGGGGTGGAGGTCCAAGGTTATATATTTGTCTATTTAAAAAAGTGCCCCTTTTCTGAGTCTCTAAGTTCCTATTTCCGGTTAGCAAACTGTATCCTCACTGCCCTCAGCCCCCCCTTTCGAGCACCTATCCCTCAAAAAGTCTGTGCACAACATTGCTATTTAGTGATTTATTTTTATATGATGTTGATGGGAAAAAAACCTTTTTGCCCCTAAAAAGCACTGTTCAGAGAGCTGTGCAAAACTCATCCGTGATTAAGTCCTGGGCATTCTGTCTAAGGATGACTTCATGTTTACAAAAAGCATAAGTACTAATATCTGCCTCACTTTCATGAGAACAGACACAGTCATAAGTGTTTGCACACCACAGGTTTTTAGCATTTTTCCATTTATTTCATAAATTGCAGATTTTTTTACTCTTGTTATGCTTTGGAAAGTTGAGTGAACAACTATAAATGAAAATATAAGTGAAATAAAACAAGTTTCCTTTATAACATGGAAAGAGTTTGTAACAGTGCATGTCTGACACCCTATTAACTGGTTGTGTGGTGATGGAAGATTAAAGGCTGTCCTTTAACTTTAAATACACTAGTTACCTGTTTCAACCCACGAAACAGAGCAGTATTTAATGTCACTTGTAGAAAGAATGGCTCGAATTTCCTCTGCTGTTATGACTGGTAGAGGGGGTTACTTTGATGCATGAAAGATATGACATTTTCTTGCTAATTAAGGTACTCAAATGGAGAACATACCTTAAATTTATTTCTTAGCAAAGAATATTGAGTATATTTTTAGTAAATGTTAAATGAGTACCATGCAGATGTAGAAAATCACAGTGTGCGCAAAAACGTTTGACTGGTAGCGTACAGGGAGACAGAATGAAGTATCTGTGATAAGCGGGGGAGGCCGGAACATTCTTCCAGGGAGAGGTATGCCCGTCTGTGTCCGGGAACACCAGCTGAGACTGCATTCCCCCCTTTCGCAGGGCTGGGAGCACCCACAAGGCCGTGGACGTGGTGTGTGACGACTACGCCGCCGTCAACGCCCCCTTCTCTGGCACCCTGGGGGGGCCAGTTAGCCGCAAGCAGGGAGATACCCTCCACTATGATGGCGTTAAGCTCTATAATTCAGGTTGGAGCTGTGAAATCGGCGCCTGCCATTTGCTCACTGAGCTGTACGGAATAGAGCTTTGCGCTCTTACACTCGCTGTAGCACTTAACAGATTATAGGATATATCTGTTACTTAAAAACCTCTCAGCTGTATTCATAATATTGCCTTTCCATCACTGTTGAATTGGCACTGGGTGGCGTTTAAAGGGATTAAGGTGAATGTATAGGGGAGCGTCGAGGTTAGGATGAACTATGTCAACCACATGTGGACCAAACTGAAGCCGGGCTGTTGTCAGGTAGGGCTGTCACTGAGACCATGATCTGCACATTAGCCTCTGTTAGCCTCTGATGTGGACACACGTGAATAAGACAGCGTTTGGTAGAGAGCATGACCAGAACTTTGATGGTGAACCTTTCAGACACCAACGAGGACCATATGTGGAATCACTAAGCTCCATCTCTGTCTCGGCTCTGCTAGGGAACCAACAGAAAACCGTTTGAGGTGCCTTGCTGAAGCCAAAGGTTTCACAACTAACTTAAAAAGGCCTTTCCCTTAATGAACAGAGACGGAGCAACAAAAAAAGATACAACGGTAGTTATTTGCAGTTTTGGCAAAAGTTTTAATGACTGTTTTAATGTGTTGTGGAAAAGTCTCATTAAAACAAATGCTTCTTGTAGACAGATGTGGCTGTAGAAGGCTTTGAACTTCGACGTCCTAATTCCACATTCTTATCCATCCCAGGGATGGTCTATTGGGCTCTTTGTTCTCTTATCAGTGTTGTAATGTTCCCTGAAAGCTAAAATATTAGCATATTTCATGCTTACGCCCCTTTGTCATTGTGTCATGTGACTTTCGGTAGGCTAGTGTATAGCTCGACACTTAAAAATACTAAACAAATTTAAGATAAAGTAGAAACATTCAGGGTGTTTATCAGTAAGCCGACTTGACCGTTCTTGTTTCGTGTCCCTGGATCTCATTCTCGCCCAACCCCAAATATTGAGGATGCATCGGTTGCGTCCTTGCCAACAAGAATAATCCCATGATTCATTGTGCCCCAAGGCAGGTTAGCAAGAACGCTCTTGCCAAGAACACAAATTGCATTCATGGTCTTGATAATCACCCTCAGTCTTATGTTCATGGCATTAACAAAAGATTTCATCCATTTCAAATGATCAGAGATTCAATGTGCAATAAACCACCATGAATACTACTTGTATTTGACATACTGATGAACGACTAGGTATGTTCTTCCCTGTTTTTCCCTTCACTAAAGAGTCCTGTGTGAAGATCTTCAACATCCGGCCATACCGTTACATGGGCCACATCTCCAAGGGGGAAACCATGGGCTACCTACTGCCCCTTCAGGAGCGCTTCTCTGGAATCACCTCCCACCTGGAGCTGCAGATGTGTGACCAATCGAACCCTACACCGTTCATATAGGCCCCTCCCTCACAGCAATGCCCTTGCACTTCAGCTGCGAATAACTGCTGGCTCTCACCCATCAGCTGTGTCCGTCTCCAGCTACATCAAAACTTCCTGGAGCCAGTCAGGGCTGTAAAATCCAGCCTGAAATTAAGGCGCCTGATCACAATGTTCGGAATTGCGGCGCTGTACCGCAACGTACCACAAGGTGGTGACAGTCAGCAAATTATAAAGCTGGCTTTGTTTGTTAGCTTGAACGAGGTGCCACACACAGGGGTGTTCGACGAACATGTGTTTCCTGTTTATCTGATTACTGATTTGTCTTTAGCAGAACTAAACAAAATGAACTAATAAATTGTACTTTCTTCACTTCACATTATTATTTTTTTCCTTTTACGCTTATGTTCTGACTCATTGAAACTTAGATTATTGTCATGAAGATCATTCTGCTTCTGGACCCATTAATCTGGCAACCTACTGTGTTATATAAACATTGTTAACCATTATGTGTACACTAGTAACCATCTATCTATCTTCCATTGTCTGATTCTGGACAGGGTTGTGAACGGGAGAGAAGCCAACGCCACGTAGCATTGGGCATAACGTAGAGGCAGACCCTGGATGGGATGTCAGTTAAAGCAGTAACAATATTAAGCGATAGAAACTTCCAGTAAACAGCTTTACGTTACCATAGCATCTGTAAAAATAAATATTCAAGTATATCTGTTGTGTGTTGTACTGTCTTGTTGCTGTTATGCAATTCTTTCTGTAGTTAATAAAGACATTTAAAATTTGCCAGAGATTGAAGTTTGAACACCTTGAAGGAATTTTTGTTTTGACTCGCAGTTAATCTGTGATTGAAATTCCTGCAACATTTAATAAATGTATACAATTAAAAACACGACTAAAAATAAACATTTGAATGGATTTGTGGGTGGTCTTTTATATGTTAGCATGCAGAAAATCCACATTATTTAATTTAGGATAAAAGCGACAGATTAGTAGTTAAATAATTCAGCTTTTTGTGCATCGGAAGTGAGTCCAACTAGAAAATAAACATTATGAAAATACCAATGAAAAACCGTTACAAGCATGTTCAACATTTAATTCATCAGAACAAAATACACCATCTTGTTGTTTTACAAAGAGCCTCTTTCCAAATACCTTTATGACATAATTCCTTTTGTGTACCATTCACTTAAAAGGGGGGTGATGTTTTGAATGCTGATAGTTTACCACCCCTCCAGACAAAATAATGGGTTGTTCCATGTATGTTATAAATTGTTAATGGTGAATAAACACGGAGTTATATAACACTGTTGTCGCCTCTAGCTTATTTCTTTCACAATAAGAACAATAAGAGTTTTTTTTTGCACTGGATTTTAATGCGCTGTATATGTTTTGCCAACAGGAGCAAATTCCTTAAAAGGACGTTGGTCTATTGCATTATAAATGTGATGGTGGTTTGCTTACAGTCTGGGGGTGAGATAATGGAAGAAGTGGTATTTACTCTGTCAGGTGAATAATCCCAGAACATCCCGTTAAGAATTAGTTACCTGGAAGCATCCAGTACACTAAATACAGTCACTCCAGTTTCTAATCAAAAATAATATTTTGACTCATCTTCTAAGGGGAGATATTGTTCTGCATTTTATTGTGCAAAACATGTGTTATTCCCTATATTCCCTAGTCAGTGTTTTACATTCAGTTGTTCCCTTCTGGAAATTTCTGTACGATAGAAGTGATATAAAACCAATCATGGAACAGTGGAGTGACTGTGGAGTGATCGACGCAAAGAAACTCATCAAGATAATTAATCACATGCAATTTTAAATCAAGGTGTTTAGTTTTTTGTTAATTTCATGAAGCACCGGGTAAAATAGGGGTGGGCAGGTTTGTCCAGAAAGGGCTGTTAGGTATGTGGGTTTTCGCTGCAGCTCCCTAATTAGATTACTAATTAGAGGACTGATTGGCTGAAGAGTCCTCACACCTGGGT
>JAODLC010000052.1:3774870-3796146 GCA_026781145.1 Hippopotamyrus pictus | reverse complement strand
GAGGACTGATTGGCTGAAGAGTCCTCACACCTGGGTTTGAACAGCTGACCTACAGGTTATCCCAAAAACCAGCATACGTGCACACTGGCCCTTTGCGAGTAAGATTGCCCACAAAAATGTTACGAGCACAGAAATGCAAATGAGTTTCAGAGAGATAACCAATCAGATTTTAGAATAGCGGCTAGAGGAGATGGGGCCAACCAATTGCATGCTTTGTTCCCACCTCCTCTACAATCTGATTGGTTATCTCTCTGAACCAATCATTTTTTCATTCCGCTCAGAACATTTTCGTGTGAGTAAAACTCCCATGAGCAACGGATTGCTGAGCTACTGAACCCCTCTAGACTGTATGGTTCTCGTATTAAACGAAAACAGGAGCTGCGACGTCTGATCAGATATAGAATACACTGGTGATTTAATACGGCCAGAGGCTAATTGTGAGCGTTTCAGCTGACGGCCAGTATGTCATGCAGAAAAACAAACGGTGGAAGCAGAGCAAACAGATCAGCCATTAGCACGAGAGGGCTACCCCCTCACTCTTAGTATAACTGATACCTTGCCGGTCCTCAGAATGGTGCAGAACTGTGGGACACATGAAATCAGCATAACTGTGTAAAATGCATGGATTCTTCGAAGGCTCTGATGGGCTGATATGCTTATCAGCAAAGTTACTTAACACTTGAAGTGTCACTGGCTGGTCAACTGGAAACATCCTGAATGAATGACAATCTACCACAGGGGTCATACAGGAGAGCATATATTGTGGGCATTATAGCCTAATCGCGTGCTTTTGGACTGTAGGATGAAATGTAAGGACCTGCAGGAAACCTAATCGAGCTTAATGAATATCAAATGCTGAGATTCTAAAATCTGGCACCCCCTATCGGTGTTTTAAGGGGGAAAAATAGTTGATCGCACATAACAAAACACAAGATTAAAATTTAATCATTACGTGTCAAATTAAAAATAGAGTTGACTTCCAGGTTAAAGTGTGACGCATTTCTCGATTGTTGACTTCTGGTTTGATTTCGCCGTGCCGCAGTACGTTTCCTTTAAGCCGTCCCGAAATCAGATTTGGAGTCGGTGAGCTGGGATAGGCTGGGAGTTCGGTTCAGGGCAGGCCGATCCACGTACTGCAAGACAGACCTCGACCGAGGAGAAGAGAAGGAGAAAGAAAAAGGGGGATTCATGTCCGACGCGGACCTCGGGGCGTGCGCGCGTGCTAACGGGACCATTTCGGGACAGACACTCCGCCGGTACCGATCCAGCCAAGGTCGGACACACCATTGATGACACAGGGGCTGCATGTGCAAAGTTTTGGCAATCGGGCGTGATCTGCGCGAAGCTGGACTCTGGTTTTTAAGGCAGCGAAAGCCCCGAAGGATTGCAGCATGCCCAGGCGGACCGTGCAAGAAGTTACTGTCCAGGATGTCCAAAAGAGACGGACTCCCAACAAGCACTATGTAAGTTTTACTTATTAGTTATGGTAATTAATTAATTAGACCCCAGATGTGTGATCGGTGTGCTTTTCTAACTTATTGTTGAAGTTATATTCACGTTCTCGCAGTTTCAAATTTCAGCGAAAATGAATACAATCCATAAAGTTAATGGCATAAAAACAACAAAATGGTAATATTGACAATGTAGACGACGCTTAAAAGGTGTATCAACTACGGGCATCAGTGCGGTATAAGACGGAGAATAAAGCGATAAGACGTCCGCGCGCTGTGACACCGCAGAAACAAAGGAAGGTTTAATGCAATAAACGGGATGTTGATTATATAATAAACGGAGCCATGCACTGGTTTTGCTGGCGTGACTGGGGGCGGCTGTTGCCCTAACATGGTGGGGTAGCGTTTTAAGGCGTCCATTATCTGGTATCAGGAGGGGCAGGGGGTTAGATGGCGATTTGCTTTGGGCCACATGTGAGTCAACATCTGCAGGGCAAAGCGCAGATGAGGCGTTTTATTCTATTTTTCCGGTTTTCGACTTAGTTTTGAAGCAGGAGCAGTATTTGCCTTTGTCATGCAGTGGTTTGGTGGCCATACAACATGACGAAACGTTTGTTAAAAGGGCTCAGCAAACATAAATCGGTATTTTTGCTGGGTTTTTAGAATTTATCGAATAAAAAAAAAATATATTCTAAGATATAATATCCTAATAGTGGACCGATCTGGCCATTTCGGCTCAGTACAGTCTAATAAATCTTTAATTTCGAACAGGATAAATTACTCAAAGTTAGGAAAACTAGGTAAAGTAGTGTCGTGCTGGTTCATGTTATGGTAGGACAGTACTATATGGGGGGGGACTTTTAAGCTAATAAAGAAACTGTAATTGATTACGAACTGAACTGTTATAGGAGTTGTGGAATAATGAGCAAACTGTTATATCTGGACACACAATGGCAGGGATAGTACCATGCCTGTAAACCTGTACGTATGAAAGTAATCCGCTTCATCTCATGGCGAATCATTAGCTTATGTTAAATATATTACACTCAGCGATATCGTATTGTAAGACTAGTCTCTGTTTAATGTTTATCCATTCATGTATTAAGTAAGTCGTGCTGAATTTTAATTTTATAGTATTTTTATTTTATGGTTAGTGGACGGCCTGCTCTCCTTGGTTAACAGTGCCGTGTGCTTTTTGAAATTTAGGCTTATTTATCAACACTTATCACAAACCTCTTTTATGCCCCAGAAATCCCTACGTTTGACGGTACATAGTTATTGTATATTTATAATATTGTTACTTTTTGCTTTCACTGTTTTTAATATGGCCGTTCACCACCTTACATTTCACTGCAGGTTATAATCTGACTCTATACCTAGCATGCGATAAATAGCACCCTTGAATCCTTGAATGCAGTGCTGTTACTCGTCCTGACGTCTAACCATGTTGGCTCAGGAGGGAGAATTCATTTTCGGCTGGCTCGGGTGGTGGTCTGCCTGGAAGTATAGTCTTTCTGTTTAAACTGAAAACTTTATTTGAGTTAGTTTGACAGTCTCTTCATTTCGCCAAGGAGGTGTGATATTGAAAGCTTTATAGGGAAGAGAAGGATGTCTTACATTAGCCTCAGCATAATCCCAAGGCAGGCCAATGTGTCCAACTCGGATACACCTCCCCACCCACCCCAAAAAAAATCCCTGGATGACCTTATTGCCCCCTTCAGCACCGTCTGCCCGGAGCTGGCCGCGATCGGAGACTCAGAAGCCAACAGGAGCTCTCGGCCAGACGCAATCGGCGTGCGGTTTCCCATCGTCCGCTTTTCATCCGCTTCCCTTCTCAGAGGAATCGCACCGTTGTTTGTCCTACGGCCAGAGGCGTCTAATTTTTTTTTCCCCAAGACGAGCTGATGAGTTGCTCCCTTTCTGGATCACTGGTGGCTGAAGTTTAGGCAAGAGGAAAAGTCGGTATAGAGAGAGCCGTGAAAGTCAGGGTGGCCTTCGGGATGATGGGCAGTGGCTGTGGGGAACTCCGCCGGCTTTGGCAACTGTGTGAGCTTCTCCGCTTCATCCGTAGCTCTGTGGAAGGGCGTCCTCTTCGGTGTCAGAGCGTCTCAACGAAAAGCTGTTAATATTGTTTTTCAATTATTGTGGCAAACAATTAATTGTTTATATTATACAGCAATTCTACACTTGGAAAAAAGGGCACAGCTATGCTGCAGTTTTGTACCCCCAGGTACAAAGATTAACATTAATGTACCTCCAATGGTACCGAAATTACAGAGTGCTAAAGTTTGTGTTCATTTCCCCTCCCAGCTCAGTGCCCATCTGATTACTTTGGACAAAGCTGATCCTTTAATTGCACAAGCGGGTTCTGCATTTTGCTGAAAGGATCCCATGATTCTGAAGGACGTCTGTCACGGTATCGGGGCCAGCGTGACGAGTCCGTATGCACTGATGACACGAGGAGGTCAGCGTTCCGCAGTGATTGACGTTAGAGCTCGTCACATGACCTGCGTTTGCTATTTCTGTGTGTCAGTGTCGCTGTTTCGCAACAGTGGTCTTTATAATTTCATATTGAAATTCCTAGTTCCTTGTTTTAAATATGACAGAAACGCCACTCGTTCTTGACTCTCCGATAAATAAATATATTTTTGAACAGAAGAATTACTGACACCAGACGCCTGTTTGCATCAGAGCTAGTAAAACTAATAATATATTTGCTTTTATCGTGTTTATATCTATAAGCTGTTGCTTCCCGGCTAAATAATAGCACTTCTTTGAAAAGGCAGTGAGGTTGGATGACAGGGGGGCGGTGCTTGAAGGCGGTCTCTGTGATCTCTGTCCTTTAGCATTCATCACTGTAGCTAAAGTCACAGAGGTAAAGAAGGTTCAGACACGCCCTTCCACTTCATCTGGTGATAAATTAAATCATATGCTACGAGTGTCCTTCTGATGCCAGATTTTTGGGCCTTAATGTGGGAACTCGTTCAGCTGTGACTCAGGTTTCTGTCCGATCTCAGAACTGATGTAATAATACTCGTAATTACACTGGAAATGTGTTGTGAAGGCTGTCAGTCTGCCAGTTAAAAATTGGTTAATGTAAAAAAAAAAAAAAAAAAAAAGAATTATTAAAGGAAAAAGAAGCAAGTGTATTCTTTAGCTCCTATGTAATGAAGTGCAAGTTTGAAAAACAAAAACTTTTTTTTTTTTTGTGATCTACAGACCCAGTCAGGCTTCCTCATCATACAGTTACAGTGCTGGGAACCAAAACTCACTCAGTCCTCCTGTAATCCAAGGAAGAAATTTCATTGAATTTCCAAGAGTGACAGAAGTGCAAAGATATTTTCTTGAAATCATATCCCGTGGACGGAGTGACTTTTGGAAATGTGCTCCTCACGTAGTCTTAATTAATGCCAACTTGGCGTCCAGTCAGTCTAATGAATAAAATGAGTGACAGTTGCCTATTGTCCCACTGGTGTTGCACAGGCCTGGTTGAAACGGAGATGGGAGTTCAGATTTGGGGCCTGTAATATACATTATCCTTATGGTAGGGTAACGTGACTCCCTGCGTGAGGGTCAGAGCAAGTTCTGGAAAGTGCGGCACTGTGCGAAGTCAGGCGTCTCAGCGCCGGCTGTAAATCTCAAACCCCGAAAGGCGTCGGCGGAAACGGCCAGGCCCGGCACATTCGGCTACATCCTGCACCTATTCGCCTCTGGCTTTACCAAACCTAACGCTTTGCCCCCCCCCCCCCCACTTTTTCTAGGTTTACATCATTAAGGTCTCCTGGTCCGATGGCAGCACTGAGGTCATCTTCCGGCGTTACAGCAAATTCTTCGACTTGCAGGTGAGCTTTTTTGTTTCTGGAAAAAACTTAACGAATAGATCTGTGAAGAGGGGAGGGGGGGAAAAAAAAAAAACGTCTGGCATGCCAGGGGAATCCTAAATTCACTCTCCGCACGCAGTTATATTTTAACAAAGGCGGTGGCGTAAATGTTCAGCTTGCATTTTTTTTGGACCCACATTGTCCCGTGTGACCTTCTTTTCAGCTAATAACCGCTAGGATTACGTACATGGACCTGAACCGCAAGGGCGGAACCGTGGTGACCTTCCTGACATTGAGTTCTAATGCTATAGCTCACTACCGCTCCTTTCCTCTTTTAAGATGCAATACGATATCCTACAAGGTAATAAACTCAGAAATGTCACACAGATGGTCTCGGACTGGCGTGTATTTGTGCCAGGGAGACACAATGGCAGTTCAAAGGTATTCTACCTGTTGTGTCGTAATTTGGCCAGAGTTGCGAGGCAAAACATACGTTATTCCAAGATGGCGGAAAAGCGTAGCTGCAGCTAGCTAAGCTTCGTACCAGGTAGTTGTGCTGTTTCGGCGGTGAGTCGGGCCGCCTAGTCACACTGACCCATATAAGCGCCGTCCAAGGCTGGATTTTCCTTCTCGTAAATGAAATGCGGGATACCTGCTGGCGCGGAATGCGCGTTGGCACCCTAACCTCCACAGCAGTCCAGCGCGATCGAGGCTGCCTGCAGCCAGGCCCGGACCGTGGCCAGACTCTGATTCCCGGGAGCGAAGCGAGGCCTGTGAAAGTCGAAGCGGACTGGGAGTCGTTCTGTTTCGGGTGCCTTTTGTAACTTGTAATTCGCGGTGCGACCCATTCCGTGGGTGTCGTTTTCCTATCCGCGGATTTGGGCCCGGTGGCCTAAAGCCGGTGAGATATGAGGTCGCTTCCCTGGACTAGCGCCTCTTCCCCGCCGAGATGCTCGGTCGCCCCACACCCCTTCCTGGCAGTTATCCTGGGAGGCAGCCCCCGCTGGGACGACCCAGTCCCACTATCGCGGCGGCAGAACCTAGCTGTAAATGCAACCTGACACGTCTCACCGTCGCTCCCGGGTCGATAAAGGAGCCCTTTTAATCAGTGGATCGAATCTCCTACTGTACCAAATAAATATTTCACATCAAAGATACTCAGGACCATCTGCTTATTATTACATGTGCGTTTCGCTAACGTAGATGTCGCCTGCAGCCTTTGAGACTGGCGTGGTTTAGCGGTAGGCTGGCATATGAAAGGGGGCCTTATTTTGCCTGGTCATGTCGCTAACAGGAATGCGGCTTAAACACTGAGGAAAGTGATGCAGCCTGTCGTGTCGATAGCCTCCCCTGCCAGGGCACATCTTTGCTGACTAAAGCAGTTCCCTGTAAGTACAGGGAGAGACCGGCACTGGGAACGCCACACTGGAAACCACACTTAACATAAGTTCATCTGTTGCCGGGTTCTGCTGACGCATTTTATGCAGTAGGATCCTCCGTCCTGCCCCCCCCCCCACCCGACTTTAAGAAATGTGGATTTAAGTTCGCCTAAGAGGTCAGTATGAGGGGAGGGTGGAAAGTGGGAGTCAGTGTGGCTCAGCATTGTACCGGTGATCGGAAGGTCGCTGGTTCAAATCCCAGGGTCGGCAGAGTGATGTCACTGCTGGGCCCTTGAGCAAGGCCCTTAATTCCCGGTTGTCTGGGGGTTGCCTGACCTTGCTTTCTCAAAAAGTGTGTCAGTTTAGAGAAAAGCATCTGCTCGATTACAAAAAAAAAAAAAAAGGGGAAAAAAAACACAAATGGAAAATTGATTGCTGTAGTGAAGAAAGCAGGTCTGCATTTGGGAATATTCCAAACTGGAACCTTTGGCTCCCTAATCCTCCTCACGGCTCTGACATACTGTACTTTCCATGTTGGTAACGTTTCCATATTAAGCTTAATAGGCCTAATTCTCGTTATACCGTCCTTAACCGCATTCGAGCGAGCTGCCTATTACTGAGCGGCCGTTTATTTTGATGTGTTAGCAGAATACTGCCTCATATGTTTTTTTTTATTATTTTTAAAATTCTTTTTGTTTCGAAATACACAGCTGTCACATATTTTCCACGTGCAGTAATCGGGGAATGGGGCCCGGAGAGAATATCGCTGGAGGCTGGCTACCGCTTCGGGCTGTTGGGCGCCTCTCTGTATAGGTAAACAAGGCCCAGATCTGGATCCTACAGCCAGCTGCATCACCTGGCGATACTTTCTGTCTGGAAGCAATTATTTATATATATATATATATAATGTACGGCATCTCGGAGAAAGTCTGACTGCCCGCGATCATGCCGGGAGTGAAGCATGCTTCGGGGGTGGCGGGACGCGCCCGACACTGGCAGTGATTTTGGGGGGGTCGCCGTTGGGAATTTTGCTCTTCCGCTTTGGGGCCGTCTCAGACCCCGGCGGTGAGTCCGGCGGCCGTCGTTGTCCTTTTGTTTCTCGGCTGTTAGAGTGAAGTCTGACGCCGGCGAACAGAAAGGAATGCTCAGAATTCCCCCGGGGGGGGAAGGGTCATAAGTGCTCCCTTCTGTTTTTATAGCTGTCTGCAGCGCCACCAAAGAAAACAACACAAAAAAAATCTCAAAATGATGCATCTCACAACCAGGGGATGAGCTCAAGATTCGGGAGATCATTATTGTTGGTCCATCAACAGGCATATATATCTCCCTGGTCCTCGTGGTGCTGAACAGTATGCCACAACATACTAAATTTACGCATTATCTAAACATATACATCACACACTACATTTACATGGTCAGGGGTGCCACTAGAGGTTTTGAACCCCATGAAAGCATATTTTATTAGGCCCCCAACCCAAACCAATGCAATTAGGGGCCTTTGGAATTGTCCTAAATCTACCCCCCCCATGGAGCCACTACTCAAAGTAGCTAGAAACCATGCTTTACATAATACATTTGCACAGTGACTAGGCGATATGCTGGATACGACCCCAGACTCCAGGTGTCATCTGACTGCACGTGAGGATGGGGCATGCAGATATTGGGGACGTTGTAATTGTCCCCCCCCCCCCCGCCCAGCATCCTGCTGTCTCCTGCCCTTGTTTAGTATCACTGGATGCAATTAGGCACCAGACCCTCACCATATCTAGGCGTACCATACGTCCATGTTTGCCGGCAAAGGTCCTCTTTTTTTCGAAAACCGCCGGTTTGTCCGGGTTTAGCGCTGCAAGCCGTCTGCCCCAATGTTGCAAGTCACAGCGGAGTACAAATGCACCAATTTCCAATAGGCAGCAGCCACTCAGAATCGTCACACAGCGTTTGCGAGACTCGTACGCGCGTTTGCCTTAAAAATTAAACGTTACGCGCATCCCTCCGTGTCATGCTGCTCACGAGTGACGTCAACGAGTGACGTGAGCGACGGAGCCTCCTCCTCACTCTCTCCAAAAACATGGCAACCCCAGCCATGGCGGAGTTAAACGGCGAGGTCAGTTTTCCTTCGCTGTGCCCCCTGTTCGAAAATCAGCTATTTTAAATGCCGCCGCCGATGGACCACAGAGGTGGCAGAAGGTTCCTGTTCTTAGCTAGTTTATTTTTGGACCTTATGGTAATGCTTATTGTGTATAACATCATTCGCTCATTGTCGATGGTGTTGCTTGGCAGTTATGTCTAATACATGGTAGAAATCCCCTTTAACCATTAGGAACTTCCAGCTAAACTAAAAGCTATTCATAGTATGGGTTGTTTTTTAACAACTCCAGTGAGGGTTGTTGGGTGCGAGCGGTTTTGCGATGGTTTGGTGGCTCGTACATCCTGTGCCCCACCCCCACCCCCAAACCCAAACCCCTGCTGGAAGCAGCCTTGATATGACTCTGAGTTTTGCAATAACAGCACCATGTGGTTCCCCCTGAATTCCTCTAGGCTTGCAGTAAAATTGCTGCGTCTTCCCAGAATTCCCAGAATTAAGCAAGATGGCTCTCTGTGGGTGACGCTATCTATCCTGGGGGTGAGATTCTACAGGTCGTGTGCAGAAGGTTTGACTTTCCTCATTCGCAGAAACATTCCCAGATAAGAGCTTTTGGATTCATTTGTCGGGACTCCGTTGCAGTTTTAGTCTCTTGTAAAACGACACCGGTATATTGTCACTCCAGACCCGGTACTCCGAACTCCAAGGCCTTGGTACACCTTCACTGTCTGTTGAAAGAGTTGCTTTTCACAAGGACAGTGGACATAACAGGCATGATTGTGTCTCTGATCCATTCCGCGATGTAATGGAGTTTTTTAAATTCTTGTGGTTTGTCTAATGTCATCGTTAAATAAGTAATAGGGTTCCATTTAAGCTTTAGTGATACAGATACTGTTATAGTGTTGTAACTACAGGGTTTAATTGTAAAATTAATTGTATGCAGGGTGACAGATTCGTTTCTACGTCTTTTATCAAGGAAAACACATTGTTTTGTATTGTTTCAGTTATTTTGTCTGGAATAGCTTATTGTTTTATACACATGGTCTTCCTTAGATATGACTTCATATGTTTATAAAAACGTGTAATGCTCTTCAAGCTGGAATTCCCTTTCTGTAAACAATCTTAACACACACAAGTGCCCATAGTCCTGTACTACAATCCTTCATCTATGCAGGATTGGCAAATAAGCAGATCGAGTCCCAGTGGAAAACCTATGGCTTGTTTTGTTTTGTTTGTTTGTTTGTATATTGCATGTCTGAGAAATAATGTTTGACACATGGACAGGACACAATGGAGGATACAAATGTCAGATTGACAGTAGGCAATAATGAGATTGTTTATGGGCTTTAGAGTAAGTTGGGTTGTTTACTGGTCTGCTCAGACAAAACGCAGACGTGTCAGCTATAATTAAGAGGCAGCCTCCTAATTTTTTCTCTCTGGCACATTGACAATAAACACTTGGGTATCATTTAGCTTTTATTTAGGAAACAGTTGGCCTCAATTCAAACTTCAAACCAGGTGGATGTGTGGCACTGGTGAGGCGGCGTGCAGCAGGTATGTAAGGAGGCTGGATGGGGGATGAGCGGAAGTTGCAGCAATGGATTCTGGGAGCCAAAGGCCAGAGGGAAGCACACAGGACTCACATTTGCCATAAGCAAATGGAATACCGTGTGCTTACCATCTGACTGTAGTTCTCAGGCCTGAGGTGATATTCGCTAAATGTATATTTTGCATTCGAGTAAGCGCATAGACTTTGAACAGTTGTTACATTTATTATGTGCCCATGAACTGGAATTTTTTGTTGCTCACCACGGAGACGAACATTTTCGCGACCGGCCACCCCCAAGCCCTTCACCTCATCCCAGCCTGTGTTAGTGCAGTAGTTTGGGGCGGGTTGGTAACGGCGTGGACGTAGGGAAGGAGGCGCCAACGGCAGTGCTCCCAGTCTCCGGGCCGAATCGCTAAGCAACCAGAGGCCATTTATAGCTCGTCGATGAAATCACTTCCACTCCCCGCTGATTGGCCTTGTGCTCTCTAGCGACGACGACAGCAGCCTCCTTCCTGGCCGCCACACCTCTCGCCTCTGCCTTCTGCTTTTCCGCCGTCCGCAGAGTCACATGGTGGTTGCCACCCTGCCCCTCCTGGCCCCGCCCCGCCCCTCCTGGCTCCGCCCACACCACCAGCTCCGCCCACCTGGCTCCGGCAAAGTTTCCTTAGGGAGTAAGGCGCACTCGTGCCACAACCACAGCTGCAGACTCCGCAGTCCCACCCCATGCGGATTGCCAGAAACGCCGAGGGGAGAGATCGGCTTTCCACTGGAAGCTCCTCCTTTGTCTACGGCCGGCATTCCCTCGGAATGTTACTACGAATACTCCCGGGCAGTTTTCCATGGCGGACGGTCATCCTGCTCTTTGACAGCTACCTGCCTTCTGCCTTGTGCCATGGTTACTACCTCCTAAGCGGGCCACTTCCCATGGAAATCTTTCTAGAAACAGAAAACGTATTTGCATCGAGTTAGAACAATGACACGGCACGGCGAGTTTCGTTCTCCCCGTCAAGATATGTCCTCAGATGTTTTTTGCTATCAAAAGTGATGCGAGTAGAGATTTTTTCGGGAGAGTTTCCCCCCCTAATGTCAGCAGGAGGGATTTCTGTTCCGATCTGCACTATACGCCCACGGACAGAGATTTGAGTTCCCTGCAAGTCATTAGCGAACCCCTCTGCGAATGTTCTTGGAATGGTCTCCTCCATCCAGTTCATATTATGATTTTTATTTTTTTCTCCGTGAGCACCACCCTCTTTCCGGTCTGTAAGTTAATTGCATCTCCTGAGTTTTCTAAGATATCTGGAGTCCTATGATGGTAAAATTCCATAGAACCTGCCAGTTAGCAATTTACACAGACAAGAAAACGAAACCAAAGCCATTTCCTGAAGTTGAATGACAATATGATCCCTGTGGCCACACAACAAAATGTTATTCGTTTTCTAACCACTTACTCTAGTCGGGGTGGGGGTGGGGGGTCTGGAAATGACCCCAGTTAGCTTGGGGCACACACTAGATGGGATGCCGTTCCACTGCAAGGCACACACACCTACGCCATAAGGGCAATTTCGATTGACCTGTTAGCTACTGTAAACTGCATTTCTTTGGACTGCAGGATGAGGCCCGTGTGACATGGGGAGAACACGCAAACCCATGCAGGCGAGATTTAAACCAGCAGCCCTAGTGCTGGGATGCAGAAGTGTTAGCCGCTGCGCCACCTACTGGCAACAATGCTGTTATGGCGACAGATGCAATACCTGCGTCATTCCTTAAATGGTACAAGCAAAAAAATGGACGCGTGCAAAGCCGTAAATTCAACAAAACTTTTTATCTATAAACGCAAATAAAATCCAGTTGGCAATATTTCCTAAACAAAAAACAAAAGGATTCACCGGCTTTATATGCACGGTCAAGAAACTGTTTTGCTCTGCAATGGCTAATTCTTTTCCTTCCGTCCACTTCTCTTCTTTTAAACAAATCAATACTGCACGTGACTACCTACAAAAAGGGCCATACCAAAATTATCAATATAGGGGTCTTAATTTAAACTTAAATGTTAACTGAGTTACTTTAACAAAATCTAAGAAATACATATTCACCCCTAAGAATACAAAATAAAATAAATATCAAATGTTTAGTCATTGCATGCAATGAAATGCAATTATCAGCTATGGCTCTAACAAATGCCTTTATACAAATTCGGTAAACCCCTTCTTTCCAAAACTGGCCTGCACAGAGCCCTGACCTCAACCCAATAGGACCTTTGGAGCAAGTACCACTTCATGTCAAACCAAAGCAGACAAGTACCATACAGGTGGGGAAAAAAAAAACAGATTACCACATTTGTACCACCTGGGAGGCAAAGCACTCTGAGTACCACAGATGGTGCACGTGCCTCATTTAGGGAACCTCTGCAATAAACCGTTAATTAATCAATGTGTTTACAGTTAAAAAGTATATTTGCAGATTCTTTGTTCTGTGTCATATTTTGTTAAACTTTGTATGACATCATACTATGGCCTGGGGATGATGAATCATCTCTTGGAAGGTTTTCCGACATCCCGACTAAACCCCAACGTGCAGAATCCTGCGTGCTGAACATCATTGGTCCTATTAGAGCTTCAGCTTGTGTACTGACGGGTGCGGGTGTCTGTTTTGTACGGGTGGGGGTGGTACGCTTTTAGAAATGTTCTTTATTAATCTGGGCGTAGTAAAATAAGCCACGGTGCGCCACAGGATAGCTGCAACCTGGGCTCTGAGAATGAGCTTTTCCACTATGCAAACATTCCTGCAAAAAAAATTATGCTGGTTTGCACACGGACCAGGAATTCCATCTGCAATGTACATTTTTGAATAATTCTTATTATCCACAGCAGATTTTCAAGTGGAACATT
Organism: Hippopotamyrus pictus; assembly: GCA_026781145.1. NCBI lineage: Eukaryota > Metazoa > Chordata > Actinopteri > Osteoglossiformes > Mormyridae > Hippopotamyrus > Hippopotamyrus pictus. The sequence goes on along the minus strand of JAODLC010000052.1, from coordinate 3,782,975 downwards.
TTTAACAGGAGAATGGAACTCGTTGCAGGAGTCTCAAATGAGTCTGGGGGACGTTAGGCTGACCTTTGTACCTTTATCTCTCCCCGATTTCAGATGGAGCTTCTGGATAAGTTCCCCGTGGAAGGAGGACAGAAGGATCCAAAGCGGCGGATAATCCCCTTCCTGCCAGGTACTGAGGAGGGAAGAAATGGGGAAAGACGTGAAAAAATGACTTTTGATTCGATTGCCCGAAAGTTGAAAGGTCACCGCTCGCCAGTGCGGCTTGGAGCAGAGCTGATGCCGCTGAGGTCAGCGATCGGCTCTGTCGCGGTTAATCGAGCGAGAGCTCTCCGCTGGAACCTCCCGAAGTCGTGATCTCACCGTTTCCAGCTCTCCGGGCCTCCAACGCCGGGCCGCTGCCAGCTTGGCGTTTCGAGCCGGACTCCTCGCTAGAACGGGTCGCCAGGCCTCCTGCTTCCAGGAGACATTCTGAAATGAAATCCGGCAGATATGCGTATCCGTTCATCCGTTCGGCTGTGTTTCGGGGAAAATTGATTGTTTTGAAAGCCGTTTTTTATTTCAGAGGTCTCCCCGGTGGATGCTGATCAGTTTTCGAGGTTGTAGAAAAAATGGTGTGTGTGTGTGTGTGTGTGTGTGAGAGAGAGAGAGAGAATCATAATCATTTTTTGACTTGTATGGATGATGCTGATATTTCTTTCAAGCAAAGACCCCTCCCCCACTCCTGTAACATTGCCCGTTATTGGAGAATGGATAACCAATAAGGTTGTGAGGTTTTTGGGGGGTGCCATGGGGTTGGATGAGGGGTGCAGGACTGGCAGAACAAGTGGAAAAGAGGGGGGTTAAGAGGGGGGGGTAGGAGGGTTTTTTTTGTGGTGCCGCATGCCAGTATGGTTTGCCAGGGCTCGTTAGGGATTATCCCAGTTTATGTGCTCCTGGGGCGGCGCAGTGGATTGCGCGGCTGCCTCACAGCAGGGTTGGGTTCGGTCCCGGTCTCCCCGTGTTCACGTGGGATTTCCTCCCACGGTCCAAAAGCGTGAGGAACAGGTTGATTGGTGAGTCTACATTGGCGCTGTACTTGTGTGAGTGTTTGCGCCCAGGGTTGGTTCCTGCCTGCGCCCCTTGTTCCTGGGATAGGCTCCAGTCCCCCCCCCCCTCGCGACCCCAGTTGGGATTAAGTGGTTTCAGAAGATAAATGGACGTGTGCTCCTGCTCAGTGAAAAATGTTCTATTTTCCAAAAAAAAAAAACAAAAAAACCAGTGAAGAACAGTGTGTACATGTTGCTTCACTGGTAGGCTTTAAAGGGCTTAAATCATTTATGTAGTGAGATGGAGTACAGTCACTGGAAGTGTGACAGCTGGTCACATGTCCTATAATCTCCAATCAGATTTGTTCTTATTAAGGTCATTGGCTTCCACTACTGATGTACGTCATTTAAATAATTTCTGTTGCTCTGGATTGGCTTCATTTTTAAGAATATCCACTGAAATGCAGTTAATTGAATTGCATTAAATTATAATACGCAGTGTCTTACAGATAGATGTCAGTCAGACGCTGCTTAAGCTCAGTCTATGCAAGAATGACTCACCTGAAATTCAGATCCTTAAATGTGGGCCTTACCTCTTCTACAGCCTATGGCAAACGCAGTGTCAGCTGAAAAAATCTCATCTCTTCATTTGAACCTTTTTTCTTTCTTGTTAAATTTGTTGCACATCATGTTTCCCCCATTGTGTGCTTGCAGATCTGCTTAGTTTGCGGCAAAACCTCAGTCCGATCCAGTGCCTTGTCTTGTCAGCTGTTGGCCAGCATCTCCCATCGAATGCAGTAATTTTGCCCCAGTCCCGGCAAGCGAGTTTAATGAGTGTCCGTAAGTTAATGAGTCAGCAGCCCGACAGCAATTTGAACCGAATCCCTCGTAATTAAAGAAATAATGGCTACCTTCATCCTACGCTTTCCCTCCGTTCTCCGCTAAATTTATTGGCTTAGTTATGGACACAGTAGGGCACATTAAGTAATGGCAGATGTTCTGTTTAATAAAAGGTAACCTGTAAATTTAATTACTTGGTTAGGGGGATAGATGGAAGATAATCGTAATCATTCTTAGTTATATTTGACCGTTGAAGTCATCAAAGCTAAAATCTTCCTTTAGGAGAAACTCCAGTGAATTGGCGAAGTCTGATGTGTTGAAACCTGCAGTGATACTGCTTACAGTTTAAGGATGATGAAATCCAGTGTTTTATTCGGAGATGCACACAACAGATCGGAATTCAGCCACATGTGAGGCCAGTAGCTATAAACTTAACGCCATTTTTACCGACTGGCCGTTTTCATTTTGCGAATGGAATCGAGTCGTATGCGCTGCGACTCTCGGCTGGTGTCGCGTTTTCCTTCTTGCATTCTGAAAGTCCTTCTCGGACGTCTGTATTCATTACAGCCGGTCGGAACGTTTCGTGACTGGAATGGATGTGGGGAAAAAAATCGGCCTCGACTGCCTTCGAAAGCACTGTCAAGAAAATTAGCCCCTCAAAATGATAGCCGTATGAAAGATGAGTTTCCAAATGTTGTAATAAACTTTCTGCTTAAAAATAAGTGCTCTCAGACTCGAATTGACAGATGTTCAGTACAAATACAGCATCTTCTTATGCTGTTTGAATTTGTATATTTATTTAAATAGGTATGGTCCTGCCAGGATCCAAGGCGTTTCAACTAAGCTAAAGTAAAATGCTATGGAGACAAAATAAGCCTAGATATGATGACCATACCCAGGGTTCGAGTCTCCGCCTGAGTTACATGTGTGTGGAGTTTGCATGTTTTCCCCGTGTCGTCGTGGGGTTTCCTCCGGGTACTCCGGTTTCCCCCCACAGTCCAAAGACACGCTGAGGCTAATTGGAGTTACTAAATTGCCCACAGGTCTGCATGTGTGTGTGAATGGCGTGTGAGTGAATGGCGTGTGAGTGTGCCCTGCGATGGGCTGGCCCCCCTGTCCTGGGTTGTTCCCTGCCTCGTGTCCATTGCTTCCGGGATAGGCTCCGGACCCCACGTGACCCAGTAGGATAAGCGGGTTGGAAAATGGATGGATGGATAGATGATGACCATGCCATGAGAATTTATAACTCTGACGTAATACAGACGCTCCCCGTGTTACAATGATCCGTGTTACGATATTTCGGCAAATGTTTTTCACTTTCAGTATATTATTCAGTAAATCACAGGAGATACTTTATTATAAAATAGGCCTTAATGATTTTGCTCAACTGCTAATGTATGTGTTATACTCTTGTTTAAAGTAAGCTAGGCTATGATGTTTCTTAGGTTAGGTGTACTGTGTTAAAATGCATTTTTGCCTTGCGATATTTTCGCCTTACGATAGGTTTATCGGAATGTAAATCCATCGTAACCTGGGGAGATGTATTACTCTGGTGGACTTCCTGGTGAATTAGGGCAGTGTATGGCTCCGTGATCGAAAGGTTGTTGGTTCGAATCCCATAGTCAGCAGGCTGATTCCACCTTTGGGCCCCTGAGCGAGGCCCTTAAACCCCGATTGGCCCAGAGACTGGCTGACACTGCTTTCCCGCTTATGTCACTGGGTAAAAGCCTCTGCTCAATAATTAAATGTAATTTATGATCAGTTGTATAGCTCCCCCCCCCCTCCCCGGAGCAAATGATCTGTTATTATTTGTTTTTGATTGGCTCAAGTGGATTGCTATGGGGATTACAGGAATCACCTTCTGAGGCTGGAGACTAACTTTCTGATCACTACTCCTTTGTCCTCTAGCTGACATCAGGATCAAATGCGAGTGTACAGATCATGGTGGCTTTTCAGAGACTGAGAGGTGTTGAGTTAAACAGAGTTTGTTGCAGTGAATTTTAATTCAATCAATTGTGTCTATATAACAGAAACGCTTAAAATTTGGCAACTGTGTTTCCAAGGCAAAGCATAGCCCTTGGGCCTTTAAACTTTATCTTTGAGGTGGCCGTAACTCAGGCTGTATGTCAGTGGACCACTCAGCTCTTGAATGTGTTCAGTCTGGTCTGTCAGACCCACATTTCTGCGTTTTCCAGGCGGGCCGAGCTGTCGACTGAAGGCCGAAACAGCGCTGCTCATATGTAGAAAAACAAAAGGAAACTCTGACAGGATGAGGGCGCACACGGCCGATTTGTGCAGGGCAGCTGATCGACGATGGTGGCTGTGTGGGCAACTGGAGCCTGAACGTGTCTGGCGTCTTGGGGGGGGTCTGGTTCTCATCACAGACCTTCTCCTCTGGAGTGGGGCCCTGATGGAGGTCTGCTGTTCCGAGGCCACCATGTGGAGAGCCGCACGCCTCTGTGCCAGCGGAGGAAGGCGCTCCACTGCCCAGAAATGGAAAATCTTATTCACCACGCCTAATGTGGGGGGAGTGGAGAGAGTGCTGAGTGATAGCTGGAACCCAGAAGGCATGAGGTGTGGCCTAAGAGAGGGGCACTTCTAATCAGCTTCATCTACACTGAACCCTTCAGTAATTCAGACAACAATATACTCAAGTAACTCGAGATGTTCCATTTTAGTCCAGATGGCCAATTCGGGCTAAAAGGAGAAAGATTAATGATTTAGTTTTTCTTTCGATTTCAGTTTCTTTTGGTTTCAGGGGGCGGTTCTCTGAGCCGTTTCCCCAAACGTGACCCATGAAGGATTTCACCCCCATTTTCTCACTTAGAGAGTGTGAACAGGATGGCTGAAGTCACACCATTTTTATGGTGTGTGTGCATGTGCCCGTTTGTATTTAGCACATCGTGGGGACCAAATGTGGTCACAATACTGTCAGACCTGTTACTTTTTAGCTTCTGATAAAATTGTTCAGGTCCCCATTATATGAACTTCAATCTTAAAATATAATCCTCAGTTAAAAAAAAAAAATCAGAGAATGTAATCAAAAAGCAAAAATAGCCCTCGTATTTTGTTTGGTTACTTATGGTTAAGGTCAGGGCTGGGCAGGGGTTAAGGTCCTCGTGTTGGGATTAGGGCTATGCCCGTAGGAATGGAGATTGCCCACAATGATGGGGCTATACGAACCGTGTGTGCGCGTGTGTTTTTAATCAGGCACCAACGGAGCCTTCCGCGAGGAGCCCGTGGACCACAGGTTGACGGAGAGAGAGTGGGCAGACGAGTGGAGGCACCTTGATCACGTAAGAGCTGATCCGTCCGGGCCACACTGCAGGGACGTGAAGGAAACATGACTCTGTGCATAAATCAGGAAGCCAAAGAGAAAAATGCTGAAGAAATTATTTACATACTGCAGCTGATATTCTTAACAAATTCTTTGTAAATACTATATATACATATATAAATGATTATAATATTTAACAATATGTCTTACATAGTCATTTAAGATGCTCTTTTGTTGTTCCAAGGGGCAAATTCGTTTATACAGCAGCGAAGGCAAAAGCACAGATGCAAACTCATAGTGATCTGAATAGGAAACATTCTGTCTGTTTTTATATAAATACCCATAAACTTCACTTCACACCTCGTAATACGGAATGAGGCCCAGTCCGTCGCGCCTGGGTGTCCGTGTCCTGACGCCCGGCGCCCCCCGCAGGTGCTGAACTGCATCGTGGACATGGTGGAGAAGACGCGGCGCTCGGTCAGCGTGCTGCGGCGCTGCCAGGAGGCCGACCGGCAGGAGCTGCATTACTGGAGGAGGCGCTCCAGCGAGCAGGAGGAGGCCGGGAAGAGCGGGTCCAGCCTCCCCAAAGCCCAGAGCCCGCGGCTGGGCGACGGAGGGCAGGCCGGTGAGAGCCCGTCGCGGGGAGGGGCGCCGCTCCGCCGGGCTAAACGCCGGCATCAGAACAGAAAAGCGGGAACGGTATTAATGACACAGGTGCAAATTTAAACATGCAGATGGTTCACTGACTGTAAAATCGTGTAAAACCTATTACTGACAGGGAGAAATACTGTCCTTTGCGTTCAAGGTACCAAAGTACCAGAAGTACCCACGTTTTCTCTCCTGACCATTTAAGGCAGGAATTAGTGAAATATTCTTTGAAAATAATGATTCATAGTGGAGGAGTATTTGTTTCTCATGCAACATGAAGAGCTTTTCTGGGCCGAAGCTAATGTAGCATATAGTTCCTCAATAGTTGTCCTTTTTAAATCCATAATCAATAGTATTTTTTATCATTGAGCATTGAAAATTGTCATCCCCTACATTGTTATCCTCTGCACTTGTGAATGTTAATATTTAAATCCCTGCTGCTCTCTACGGATGGCATGGTAGAAATAATCGTCACATTTCCCCAAGAATGTAGATAAACTATAAGGAATCTTAAAGCTTGACATCACCCTTAGCTAGAATCACAGTTCCGCTGTAACCATGTTGTGGGAATTCAGTGTGCAGCACGGAGGCATTGAGCCCCCCCCAGGGGAGTGCGGGCGGTGCTGGCACAGTAGAGGGGGCTGCAGCTTCGCTCATGGTACATGGTTGCGGCAGGTGCCAGTGGGTCCGATCCAGCTCAGGACAGAAGGCAGAGCTGTCGTCTCGCAAAACAAGCCCCGCTCCCCAGCTCCAAGCCATCTGCCAGGCTCCCCTGTCCAAGCGGGCCTCGTCCGCGGCGCCCGTCACATGCCACCCGCCCACGACTGCAGGGCCCTCCTAAAAATGCCGTTTCTTCTGCCCCCACAGAAAGCCAGAGGGACTTTGTGCTGAGGGTAGGCTCTGCGTATGTGCCGGACGAGATTTGGAGGAAAGCTGGTAAGATTTTGGTGGGGGGGGGGGGGGGGGGCAAAGGAGGCTTCCAGGCTGCCTCCTGCTCTCTCGAGGGCCAGTCTGTCTGATCTGAGATCAGTCATCTGGTCGCCAGGGGCTGAGCCGTAGCTCTTAAAAGGCTTTAGATGGATAAGCGGGAGCCCGAGAGGCAGGACCGCGGTAGCGGCCCCTTGAGCCTGTCTAGAGAGCCCGTTTCCGTGGCGCACCCCCGTCAGGTGTCACCTTAACCCGTTTGGGTTTCCCCCAAGTCTGTGCTCACACTCGGACACGATCTGTTCAGTTTTGTACAGATTTTGGTCTAATCATTTCTAATTGTAGAAAACCTCACAATTGTCATGTATAAGTCAGATGTAATACTGACAATTAATAAAATATCATAAGTTAAACTTTTAAAGCACTGAAACACTTTAGCCCCAACTCACACACATACACACAGGTTTGTAATTGTATAATTATAGCTCTCCGGTCATTTCTGTGGGGAAAATTTGTGGGGACCTGAAAAATGGTTCCCACAACGTCAAAAAAAAACCTGGTTTTTATTACAACCTAATCCACAGACACACACACACACACACACACACACACACACAAATCTGGCAGATATTTTGCCTCCTAATCTGTAAATCTGTATTTTCATCATCTTGGGACTGGACTGATATGGCGATTTTAATAAAATTTTAAGTTGCAGCAGTTCTGTATATCTGAAAGTGAAGGTTAATAGTTTTCCAAACACTTGTTGATGGTTGACATGATGCGTGACCCTGTGTAATGAGTGACCTTCCGTGAGCCTGTAGTATCGCAGGGGAGGGACGTTCCTCTGAACTAAGGCAGGACTTTAACAGCATTCCCCGCCCACCCCCACCACAGAGGAGGCTGTCAACGAAGTGAAGCGGCAGGCGATGGACGAGGTCCAGAAGGCCGTGTCTGAGGCCGAGCAGAAAGCCTTCGAGATGATCGCCGCCGAGAGGGCCAAGATGGAGAGGACCCTCGCCGAGGCCAAGAGGAAGGCCACTGAGGACGCCTTCCAGGTCATCAACGAGCAGGAGGACTCCAGCGAGGTGACGATCATACACACACACGGCCACACAGTCACACGCAGGGGGAGTCTCCCAGAGAAACATCCAGTCTAGAAAGGGATTTGTGACACGAGGACCAGTCTTTGATGTCAGTAAACCAAAAGAGGACTTAAGCTGCCAATAAACCATCAATAAACTGTCCCTTGTCCAGACATGCGGAAATGATGATTTGGTGCTTTATTTGCCATTTGCACAAATACAGGTACATCGGAATACAGTGGTACCTCAGTTCTCGAACTCATTAGAACTCAAATTTCTTAAAAGTCGAACCAACCAGTTTGAAAAAAA
>JAODLC010000052.1:3747033-3762570 GCA_026781145.1 Hippopotamyrus pictus | reverse complement strand
GGGGGGGGGGGGGGGGGGGGGGGGGGTTCTGTCTGCCTAATGCATGCACTTAGGCATGGGGAGAGGAAATTATTTTTCCAGTCAGAATGTGAGATTTGTATGTTTATGTTTTAATTCAGCGTGTCCGATCTTGTCCCGGAGACTGAGTCCTCCGTGGATGAGTTATTTCCTGATCTGATTTACAAATATAATTCTAGACAGAAACTTTTATTAGAGTTGGTAGCAGTTTAACATCATGTGGAAATCACGCGTGTGCTGTGTGTCCATTTCTAACTACTGTTTTATTTCATTTTTTTGTCTGTCGAGGGTGTGAGTTAGTGTTAAGTGTCGCATGAGTTCCACCCTTACTGACCACACACACACACACACACACACACACACACACACACACACACACATATATATATAACTCTGCCCCAGACTTTGAACAAAAGCAAGGACCTCACTGTTAGGAGAGTTGGGAGTTTTAAATCAGGCTACCATGGTCTTGGGGATCTGTTCTCAAAATGCAGTCGCCTCTGGACTGCGCTCCGCCCCGCGGAGAAGGGGAGAGAGAGCATCACACTGTGTACTAGGGATATAACCGTACACAGAATTCACAATTCGGTACAAATTTTTGTTTTGGGCTCACGGTTCGGTGCAGTTTTGGTACAGCAAGGAAAACAGGATTTGTTTCCGAGTTGTTTATTTTTAAAACGGCAAGAACAATTAAACGGTTGTAAACCGAACGCAAAGAAACGTGTCTTTGTAACAAAATCTGAGATTCTTGTCTGCGCGTAGTAAAAATTAATGTGTAAAATAAATAAAGGCTGAGAAATAAGACGGCATCATAACAACGGTAATGATCTAAATCCCTTATTCTCTACTGCCAAGTAGCGAGGAACGCCCCTATAGCCTTACGTATTTTTTAGCCTGGTCTGAATTTCCTGGCAAATGCCACAGGGAGATTAACTTGCAGAGGCTGTTTCTGCCTTGTTTCAGTCGTGCACACACACACACACGGATGATCCCGTCCCAAATGAGTGAGCCTCCTGGATGTGCTTCCAGGATCATTTCCAAGTTTGGTATAGCAGAGCCAACAGCAGTCTTGGTCTTATCAACAACTCTTTCTCTCATGTTGGTGTCATTTATTAGGAAAACCAAAATGTTCCCAAATTACTCATTTAAGTGACGTAGGTGGGCCTTCGATTCCTCGTCGTTATGGCTGACCGTGACCAACTGACAGCCACAATTAGGCTGTTTTCCGTGTCGAACATTGACTTGTGAGGTTAGGTTCCGTCTATGTCAAGATACGTATTAATTTGTTTCACCGTGCGTTCCGAACCATTATAGCACTACTCTGTACAGTGAGGACAAGTATGAATGCAGCGCAGGTTTGAGATGTTATACATCACTGTGGTCTGCATTACAGACCACCGTGAACTGCAGGATTCGCACACGTCTGCATTTGGTCTCAATAAGGATGCAATGGGTAATGTCTCGTAGCGTTAGATGTGAATTAAAGAGTTACATTAGATAATGTATAGGGGGTTTGGATCTATTGCAGGCCTTTTAATTTGCTCTGCTTAACTAATTAATTATAGATAAACTGTTTATAACATTTCTCTTTGGCGACGACTTCTGTTAAGTATTAATACTTATAGTGCTCACAGAAAGTCTTTAGACGCTTGCTTTATTCAGTAAAAAATAATGAAGATTTATTGGTTTTATAACAAAAATCATTACTTTACAAAAAATATATATCACATTATAAACAACCAGAAGTTTTAAGTAAAACATTAATTTCAAGTAATAATAAATAAAACCCAAATTATTGTTCTAAAATTGTTGTCCTGAGTTAGGTTCATTGACAAGTATTATTTGGGGCTTTTAAATTAGTTTTTTTATTTAATTTGGGAGCCAGTGATTACAATTGAAATTAATAGCAAAGTGGGAAGAACAGAAAAGAATGATTCGGTCCAAAAAATTGACCCTTGATAAAAAGAAAATGTCTGTGCGGAAGATATTTGTGGGAAAGTCAAACGTTGCTTGTCAATGGGCTTCTGTTATGAAACCAATAAATCGGCAGCATCATTACAGAATTAAGCAAGCGTCCCCTGACTTTCTGTGAGCGTTGTATATCGGAAACGGTGGTTAAGTCGCTAATATAGTCCCTGTTCTCCCGTCCTGTAGAAGAGAAGTACACGGTAATCTACCCGTACGCGGCCCGTGACAAGGATGAGATAGACCTGGAGAAGGGCATGACTGTGGAGGTCATCCAGAAGAACCTGGAGGGCTGGTGGAAGATCAGGTAAAGTCAGGGGAGCATAGCTGTTGAAGAGAACTCCTAACTCCTGCTCCCTGGCCCTTAAGTGCCCCCTCCCCCGTAGGTACCAGGGACAGGAGGGCTGGGCTCCAGCCTCCTACCTGAAGAAGACCGACATCCTGAGCCAGAAGCTGGCAGCGGGGGGAGCGGCGCATGCTAGCACCAACGACCTGGACGGCCTCTCCAGGCAGCAGAACGCCACCAAGGAGAACCGCGAGGGGCAGAGGGAGGCACGGCCGGGGCCCTTCACTGACGGCAAGCGCAGTGAGTGTGTTTAACGGATCCGCACGGCATGCTGGGTACCAGCAGGCGTCCTCCGTGCTGCCCGACGCCCACAGCCCACAATTGCTTCGTTTGTCTTGAGTGCTCGCGTCGTCACGGAAACGTGCGTCCCTTCCGTAAACGTAAAGTAGTGATCATTCTAGGATCTGACCCCTAGGAGATGGGACGTCACTTCCTGCATTGGGGACAAAAATGTGGCCCAAATCTGGAAATGGTTTAAGAAAGATTAATTTACCGGGTGGAGGACAAAAAGTATCCCCCCCCCAAAAAAAGTGTCTAGACCCACCTCTAACTTGAAATACCATAATGGCATACTCACCACTCTGTTTACAGAAGACGGGGCCAGACAAAGACCACCTCCTCGCCGTGACCTCACCATTGTAAGTGGGTTACTCACCGGCGAGCCTGCGCCTTTAAGAAGATGCTGTTCATATCGTTGAGTCATGCTCATTTTTTCCTCCCTCTTTCCCGCATGTGCTCAGCCCCGGGGGGTGAACTTGCCCAAGCCCCCCACCCCTCCCCAGGTGGAGGAAGAATACTATACCATTGCAGACTTCCAGACCACCATCCCAGATGGCATCAGCTTCCAGGCTGGGGTTAAAGTAGAGGTGAGATCAGGGACAGTCACGGAGCAAAAGGCTCCCTGTTTCCACGACACGACAAGTCCGTAAAGCTCTCCCAGTTCGGGTCTCTTGTGTGAATCGAGCTCAGATGTCACTGATTCCAATCTGTACTCCACACATCATGCCATCATTACTAGACCGTACTGCAGACTTGTACGTATTCGATCACTTCAGGGAGAGACTGAGTATAGTGCCTATTGCATTGATTTGTTAGAAATTCGTTAGCATTGTTAGCTCAGTTGATACATCACCTAATTAATTAATGCATTTACAGAAACCGATGCTGTTGTTTACAGTTGCATCTGCAGAGTATGGATAATTTTGCCTAAGAACACAGGAAGTCTTTGCTGCAAATACTCTGCAGCTAACCATCATTTGCTAAGTCGCGTTCTATAAATGAACGTAGGCCCTTGTTAATGGCAGTAAGCTTCTGCTGCAGGAGACCAGCTAATCAGGTATTGACATGCTTAAACAGAATGGACTTTGAACAGGACAAAAGCGTGGAATCGTCTCATATAAATATTTATTGATTCTGATGATGGAAATGATGGAATAATGTGAGCAGTTATGTTCTAAAGCAGGTGATGAGGTAGGGAGGAATACGTATGCGTTACTTACGTAACATCATGGGTGCCGCCTTCAATCTGCCAACTCTGGCTGGCATGGAGAACAGACTCACCGATGGATTTTCACTTTGACCTTTGACCTTAGCACTACAGCCTAAGACGGCCCATTCTGTCTTTCTCAATAATGTTAACGGAGGGGTGCAACAGCCAATTGACCCATTTGGGAGTTTTTGGTTCCTCTCCTCTGTTGTCATCTGGCTTTCTTTCATTTCTTTGTCTTTCCTTTTCCTTGTTTTTGAACTATTCTGTGCAAATGACTTAGGAATGTTTCACAAAACACCCATGAAAAATGCCTTGGGGCGACTCTGTTGCATCTATATAGAAATAAATTGATTTAATAGTCCTTTATTGGCCATTGCACAAGTATGAATGCAGGTACATTGGAATTCTTCTCTTCGTCTCCCCCATCTTGCCCTTCGTAGCCCGGGGGGTCACAGCACAGGGTCAAACATCGTTCAGAGCCCCCGCAGATGGGGGTTAAGGGCCTTGCTCAAAGCCCCATAGACATGTGACTGCTCTGTCAAGGCCAGTCGAATTGAATTATGCGTACACTGTCATTAAACTACAAAATTACCGTACTAAAACAATCTCGAAATCTGATAGCGCATGCTTTGCGTTTTTAGGTCATCGAGAAGAATTCTAGTGGCTGGTGGTACATCCAGATCGAAGACAAGGAAGGATGGGCCCCTATCACATTCATAGACAAGTATAAGAAGACCAGCAACGCCTCACGGCCCAACTTCCTGGCACCGCTGCCCAACGAAATGGCCCAGATGAAGCTGGAGGATGAGGTTGCTAACAGCCTGGGCTCTGATGACAACTGGTCCAAACCGCTACCCGAGGAGCCGTCGAACAACAACGATTCAGCGGCCCGGCCCAAGCTGAGAGACTGGAAGACAAATGCCGGCAAGAACAATGTTTTCTCAGGACCGCTGCCTCCAGCTCCGGCCACGCCCCCATCTGAGGAGAAACCAGCACTGCCTCCACGGAGGGAGTCCATTAACAAGAGTCTGGAGGTTGAAGTTGCAGAGAAACCCAGGATGGAGCTGTCCAAAGCTCTCCCCCCAAAGCCCCCTGCGCCAGGGGTCATTATGCCCCTGGTCCCCCCCAAGGTGGTTCCTTTCAAGCCAGATAAACCCCCCGAGCCCAAAAAAGAGGATAAGAACAAACCGTTACACCTCCGGAATGAGATGGGCCTGGAGTGCGGTCACAAGGTGTCCGCCAAGGAAGTCAAGAAGTTCAACCTTAAGCCTGTTCCCAAACCGCCAAAGTCCAAGCCCGAGTCGCCGGAGGAGAAGCCCGAAGCCTCCCCGAATCCGGCGGCCTTCGTGAAGCCGAAGCCGGTCCTTAGGCCCAAGCCGATCCCGACGGCCAAGCCGGACGTACCGCAAGAGAACAAGATGGATATTAGCAACCTGCGGAGCAAGCTGAGGCCACCAAAGCCGATGGAAGCAGGGGCGAGCTCTGAGGGCGCCCAGCTGGATGGCTTGGTCAACAACAGCAGCCCGGCTAAGGAAGAGAATGGCCACGGCCAAGATGCGACAGAAGCTGTAAAGGTCGTTGCGTCCTCCCAGAAGGAACCTCCACAGAGGCCTTTGGTGGCACCCAGGAGACCTCCTCCTCCCAAAAAGGCTGCCAGCCCTTCGAGTCCCACGGAAACCAAATTCCCAGTGAAAGATTTTACCGAACCGAAGCCCGTCGCCCCACAGAACAGACCTCCTCCCCCTAAACCGAAGGCTTCTGGACCACTGGCGCCCAAGGACAAGGACAAAGATGAATCCAAATTAAAAATAGCTCCGAAGCAATTTAACAAGATCGAAAAACCAGAGCCGCCGAAAGAGAAACTCCCTCCACTCATAAAAGACGCATCCAAGGAGGAGCTGTTCATTGCCATGGCCGATTTCGAGGGTGATGAGCAGACGCCGGGGTTTAAGGAGGGAACACTGTTTGAGATTCTGGAGAAGAACGCTAGCGGCTGGTGGTTCTGTAAGAATATAAGTGGCGGTCTAATGAAAGAGGGCTGGATCCCCTCCAATTACCTGGCCAAGAAACCATAGTTCTCAAACAAGAGGCCATGTTTTTTGTTGTGTTTTTTTTTTTTTCTCCCAATATATTTAAAGTGCTTTTTATTTATAGCTGGTACTTTAATAGTAGCATTTTAATACATTCCATTCATTTCAAGTCCAAGCGAGTTAACAATGAAGGAACAACCATCTAGAACAGGCTTCATTGGACCTGGTTTCTTTAATAGTGTTATGCAAGACTGAAGAGGAGTAGATACTAGAAAACAATGCACTGTTTCATGCGAGGGGGGAAATCCACCCCCCCTCCCATTTTCGCTCATGCTGTACACCTTTTGAGCCATATATTACCCAAGCCTATAATATTGTTTTTTTATAATATGTATCAAAAAGAGCTGCGGTAATTACGCAAGATGTGTACGTTTTTCCTGCCCATGATAGTTTTTCTTATTACGGTAAGTGCTCAAAGCTTTATATATGCAGGATAGCTAAGGTGGTCCTCGGACATGCAGTACGAACAAAGGAAGACTGGATGGAGAGCTGGGGACGGGATGGAATTGGACCATCGGGTGGAAGCGTGTAGAACTACCGAAGACGACTCAAGCCAGACGCTCAAGCAAAAGCTGCCTGCTTAGGTTCCCTGAAATCTACGGGTGCCAGTTGTTCTATATTAGTGTAGTATCAATGTGCTAATATTAATGTAGTTCTGTTTTTTTTTTTTTTTAAATTGTGTTAACTTTTTGGCTTCAGCCATTTTTTTAATACATGCCAATTGTTGCGGCTCACGTCCGAGAGTACGGTGCACTTTTTCTTAAAAAAAAAAAAGAAAAAGAAAAAAAAATTCATTCTGTCAGCAGTTCAGGTTCTTGCACTGTGGCTTTATATTTTTTAAATGTAATTTTTTTGAAGTATTTTAAGATGTGAAGTGCGCTCGTAAGAAGTGCACTGTGTGCAACCGACATCTGCGCAAGACTAAGAAGCTGCATATCAATGTTTACAGGAAGTTGTAGGCAGTATTTGAAATACGAGAGCAAAATTTCTCTCCAACTCGTCATTGACAGTGTGTCCCCCCCACACTCTTCAGTTATGACATCATAATCATGATATAATGGGAGTGGCTCTCTCTCCCCCTCATATATACACCTTTCGTATTCATTAATTTCATTTTATCAAACGAGACTGAGGTGAGTTAGTAAACAAAAAACCATTTGCGTACACTGAATCTCAAGAAGGTGCTCTTTCTTTATATAAATGCAGGCTTGACTGGTTTCAAGCCTGCAATTAGCAACTTTTAAAAAAAAGAAAAACAAAGCAATGTTAGTCTCTCTTTTTTTCCCTCCTTTACCTCATTGTGCCATATGGAATGAGGGCTTTTCTGGGAAGTTGTTCACGGTTTGTTAAACTTGGATTGAATCAAGGCACCGACAGGCTCGATCAGACCGTAGGGTTACACATCTTAATGAAAATGAGCGACAAGGCCGGGAGACCGCATGAAGGCTTTGTGACTCCCGGTTGCTAAGGAACCATTAGGTACCGCTATCCTTCATCCTGTTTTCTCATCTCACCGGCCAAGTCCATCGCATATCCATCTTCATGGAGCTTCAAAATGTCTATCTATGCAATTTCATTATTATTATTATTATTATTTTTAAACACACTAGAAATTGCGCAGTGCAAATCAAACGGCATGACCGACGCTCCGTGCAGTTGTAGGGATTATTGTGCTGGAAAGCTCAGCTTTTGACACATGCAGCAAAGTTGAAAACTGAAAAGAAAAAAAAAAAACACTTTCCCGCCCCACCCTAAACTTTTCACTCTGAAAAACATTTCTCTTTCTCTGTTGTATACAGTCAGGACGCATATTACAGTACCACCTTTGAAATATCGTATGCTGGTCGTTTTGTCATGTTTCCTTATACGTCATAGTACTGTAATTGGCCATTGTTTTTTTTTTTTTTTTAAGTTGTAGAGTAAGAAATTTCACACTTCACTAATTTTGGATTTTTTTTTTGTTTTTATATTGTGTTAATAAACATTAAAAAGCTCAAGGCTCTTTCTGCCTGTGTTCAAATCGATGCACTACAAATATTTGCAATAGCTAAACCGCTAATACAATCATGAAACACATATATGATGGTTTTCAATATGACGAAATTACCGTAGTGCAAGGAGGCAGGAAAGGTTACAGTGTATATATGAACCGTAACCGCCACTCAAAGGCTGTAATTTCGTGTTATTCCTTGTTTTAGGAAACTACTGCGAAATAACTATTTAGCTTCCATGAATAATAAAATGACTGTTTTCATGGTTGGTTTCCTGGCGTGTACAGGACAGTCAGTCTTTTCATGTGATGCCCATTGAGAATTTAGTCCTAAAATACATCAGACTTCAGCCTTTTCAAGTAGTTTTATGCCAGAATTTTGATTCAATAGCAGTGAAATTGAAGTGGCTATGATACTTTATAACTTTAATGCTGCTCTTGTCCAGCAGGATTAAAAAGAATAACTTCCAGCAAAGTAGCCACCCCCCCCCCACCAAAAAAAAAAGCACTTAAGGTACATGACTGCCCTTAAAGACGAGTTATGCTAACCCTAATAAAGAACATTTCATATTTTGTTGTCTCCCCCAAAATTCACGGGCCTTGAAAAGGGGAGGACCCCCCCCCCCCCGTTAGGGTTTCAGCTAGCTGACCATACGTGACAAATTCACCTTCCCGCTGTTCAAGTCGAGTCTTTGCGATTTTCAGAAGGTATAACCTCGGTTCTCCATGAGGTTCTTTAAAGCGAATACAACAAACTTGCCGGCAAGCTTAAAATATTCATCAATTAACTCAAGTTCCTTAAGATAATTACCAGATCTCACACTCTGGGCCAAAAGCATGTCATACTCATAGAGTGATTAAATAAATTATACACAAGTGTATAATCTGCCCTCCCTATACGTCTCCAGAACCCTGAAGCGGGGAGGAAGAAGACTGTGCTCAATCCTTCCCATCCAGGACTGTTCAAAAGATTACCCTCCGGCAAGAGTCTATCAGGTCTATCAAGACCTGAACCGCAAGCCACAAAAACAGCTGCTTCTCTTCAGTCACTGAACTTATCAACAAGCCCCCTGACCCCTGCTGACACAGTCCCTGCCCCTGTCACCTCCCCCCTCACTCTCCATGCATCTCTGTACATCTCTTTTCTACCGGACATCATACATTTTCATACCTTTATATTACAGTATTCAAATACCTCTTGTCCCCTGAAAGTCCTTATAATTATATTGCACAGCTTGGTCTCATTCTTTTATTATTACTTTATTTCTAATTAGCTATTTTTCTTAACACAGAAGACCAAGAGCATAAATTATATGTGAATGTAAGCACCAATACTGCCAAAACAAATTCCTAGCGCAAGGAGTTGTACCTGGCCAATCAGAATTCTGATTCTGAAAAAAAAGTGATTCCAGTTTTAGAAAAGACATAACCACAATGGAGGAGAGTATGCATAAAAAATGAGTAAATATTACCGGCCGTACTGTGCAATAACTGAACACTTTCAAGTCTACCTAAGCAGATATGGTGGACGGCAGTGTTCATTATAAAGAGACTCAGTTTAACTTACTTCTGTATGGCTCCAGGAGCCAAAGTCATTGTCTGACTCACTGGTAAACATCTCAGCAGGATACTCTGGCCTGTAGAAGCTTGTCTGGGAAAGACACCAAGACCTAATGAATCATTTCCATTAAAAAAGGAAAAAAAAATCCACACTCTTTAGACCAAGTAACTGAAAGAATTTTAATTTATTACCAAAAAAAACAGCAAATTGCACTTGTTATTTGGCAGTGCAATAATACAATAAAATATCAATTAACTTAAAAATACACAAATCAATTGTGAATATAATCCTAAATGTCCTTCAAATAAACTTTATTTGTATTTAAATACCCTAAGTCATATTTAACAGTATCTAAGTTGGCTCCTGTGGCTAGTTTTACAATGCCAATCCACCAATACACCAATCCAGTGTTCAAAGTCCATTACAGTAAGATCCCTAATACATGGCAGATATATTAATATATTTTATAGAGCATTCTCAAGATGATTATAAAGATTTATTACTTAATTATCACGAGGGGGGGAACATTCCTTGGTGGAAAAATTAGCTATGAGTATATTTTCCACTTCAAAACAGAAACTGGTGAAATAAAACGAAACTTGCTTCAGTGTCAGTGTGCAAATGACCTGCCTGTAGCTGGAAAAAGCAATACTAGAGTTGTTTAACCAGCATACAAAGCGGAATTATTTAAAATTTATAGACGTGTAACCGACGGCTCTTGTTGTTAATATTTGCAGTGCAAAACTTTTAAACAAATAAAACATTTTACGGTGCACGTTTTGGGAAAATGCGCAGATACTGATTCGATGACATTGAACATGTAAACAAAACTCTCTTTGTGGGTTACTTATTTTAAGAAAAAGGTTCCCTCTACGGTTATTTAAAAAATGTTTTTTTTTTTTTGCATTATTATATTTGGCTACGACCCTCCCATCACACTCATGAGCTTGATAAGAGTTTTCCTTACAGAAAAATGTGCTGAGGGCAGAACAAAAAAAAATGACTAATTGGTTCTCTCTCTAAATCAGATTGTGGAGGTGGTGGGTCCAAGCAACTAGAGGAGGCGGGACCAAGAAATCTGATTGGTTGGCCCCGCCTCCTTTAGGTTATGTCTCTGAACCAATCATTTTTCATTCAGCCCTCAGAACATTTTTGTGTACAGACTTTCAAACTAAGGCACATAATCGGCAGACTTACAGTGCACTCAGTGGAGAAACACCAAGTTTTTAAAAATAAAAAGGCAAATGCAGTAAGCTTGCAAGAGGGCATCCAGAAATCGCCCACAAAACTGATTTGGCGCATTTTGGTCCCTGTACCACACACCCTACCTCTGGTCACATCCTGAAGGTTCCCCCATGAGCTGGTCTGACAGGGTGGGCTGTTGCGCAAGAAGAAATCGTAATATAACGAATACATAAACTATAATATGATCCTCTAGTCATGAAAATTATCACACCTATTCGAAGACTCAAGGTCAAAAATGATGAACAGAATAAGAGTTCTCTGATTAAAAAAAAAAAAATTAAAAAACATAAAAAGCTTCCTCCTAAACAGCGTCGAAAGAGTTCATGCACTGTAAAGACAAAAAAAACCTAAAACTTCGATGACCCGATATTTTCAGGATGAACGATACCGAGAATCACTCGTTAAAGCAAATTAAAATAAACTTAACATACAGACATATATAAATATAAATATTAAAAACTCCTTAAAAGGGAATCGTGGGTTTTCGGCCAATGGCGGCTTGGCTGTTTGTGCCTTGTATCGAGCAGCGGACCTCAGGGTGACAGCAAACCGCTCCAGGCCTGTTACGTGTTAGAGCACTCGGAGTACGGCAGGAACTTGGCGACTTTGGTGGGCAGGCTGGGATTCTCGCATTCAGAGTCCATGCTCGTCTTAAAAAAGAGCTCCTGTTCCCTCTTCTTCCTGTTCAGCTCCTCCTCCAGGTCCTGGAAGAAAACATGGACCATAAAATAGCAAAGGCTAAACCTTCATTAAGTCCACCCTCACCACATGGATACTCAACGGAAGAGCAAATTTCCAAAACTCAGTCAATTTTGTGTTTTTGAGACGAGATCGTCATTGAACTAAAGTCAGGCTTCCTCATCATATGTTCCAGCTTTGGAAATTTGCTTTGCAATTCTGGACGGCCCCTTGCCAAAGTACAGCTGTACTCTATTCATCCCTGTGGGACGTAATTGGCTGTGCATCTGCCAATCAGAGGTGGGATAGCTGGGTACAAGACGAGCATGCAGCCCGTGAAACTCACCATCTTCCTGAACTTGAGCTGCTCCTTCCATTCCCTCAGACACTGGTTATGTTCGTCCTCGAAGGCCTTCAGCCTCATCGTCTCGTTCTCCACCAGCAGGTGGCACTTCTCATTCTGCAGGAAGCGGGAGCTTAATTAACGGTCAAATTTTTTACAAGATATGTTTGCATATCAGAGCACATTTGGTAGGGCTTAAGTTTGTCATTGTTGGGATTAGGGTTTTCCCCCATAGAAATGAATGGGTGGTCCCCACAAATTCAAATATGAGGGGGTGTGCGCGTGTCCGTAAGCAGACCCCCACCTGAAGCTGCTGTAGCTCCCTCACGTTGCTCTCACACTCTTCCAACATCTCACGCATCTGGTTCTCATGCTTCTGCTGCTGGTGGAGTCTCTCCGCTTTCTGCCGCTTGTCCTCCTGCTGGGCAAACTGGGAGACCGGGGATGGGGGAGGGGGGGTCACACCACTGGTGGAGGACCTGGCCCATGCAGAAGCTACCAGCTCGCAAGGAGGACATTTTTAGATCCGACCTAGTGCACATTGCTGCTATACCAGTAGGGGGTGCTCCAAGGCATTTCACAAGAGAAGAAAAGTTAGAAGCTTAAGGGTACTGCTATGAGGAACACAGCTCGAGCTCTTTGAAAAGACCATGATCGCAGACCAAAGCAGGCGGCACCACAGTGCTCAGTACGGCACTTGAAGGCCATGGTGCTCACCTGCTTGATCTTCTCGCGGTCCTCCGCGGCATTGCCGCTGTGGGCGATGCGCAGGCTCTTCTTGTACATGGTCATGCGGGTCTTGCCCTCGCTCCTTTGGATCTTGGGCAGTCGGGCCTTCTCCTGCTGCTGTCGGGCTTTCAGGCGCTCCACCATGCGATTGTTGTAGCACTGCATCTGCTCCAGCTCCTGCGGGGGCCACACGCGCATGCAAAGGGGACCGTCAGCAGGTCGGACAAGATGGTGTCACTCCAACAAACGCATTAGATTTTGTCAATGGGGCAAAATACAAAGAAGTTATTACCAGAAAGTTAGCCAATTAACCAGTGATATGTTTTGAATCAGTGAGTGACAGGCAAGGGGGCATTCCAGGGACCAATCAGCTTTTAGCTGGGGCCAGTATCCCTGTGGCCCCACCCCTGTACAGGTCCATTTATTGTAAGGAGTAACAAGCTGCGGGGTGTTTAGGGAGCCCGTTGGGCGACACCCTGGGACACACAGACCGTACCTTCTCATGCTTCTTGAGTAACTGGTGCCTTTGGAGGAAGTACTGGTCCTTAAGCTGCTGCTTAATCAGCTGGTACATCTCCTGCATGTTCTGTTCCTCCATTTCCCAGAGGATTCCTTCCCTATCTGGTGGGGGGGATACAGTGTCAGTGTTATGGCTATAACAGGGGTGGGTCAGAGCATTCCAACTGGGTCCAGTTCCGTGGGGCAGCCTGACCTCGGAGGAGATTTTGCTTCTTGTCCAGACACTGCCGCTCCATCTCGCAGGTCTCCCGCTTGTTTTCGACGATGATACTCTTCAGCTTGGTGTCCAGGTAGTTCTTCTGTCCAGCGAGGAACTTCTCCTCCTGAAAAATGGAGTGCCCGAACTTTGGATCACACTCCACTAAATTCCACTATGAGGACACAGAAGACACAACTGGAGGCTAATGCTAATGTACGGCGTTGGAAGGAGAGGTCCTAAAAGAACGAAAATGATAACTAATCAAGCGTTTCTCAGTCAGAAAATCACAGTCCATATTTTTGCTCCCTCCCAGCTCCCAACACACCTATACCAGGCAATCAGTAGTTCTGTGTTTTTCAGTACTTGATTGTTTGCGTCAGGTATGCTGGGAGGTCATGGGGGGTCCTAGTGGACTGGGCTGAGAAACGCTGAACCGTGAATTGTCTTCCACTGTCTTGTCTTTGTTACACTGCAGTTTGTCCTGTATTGCACTGCAGTTTGTCCTGTATTGCACTGCAGTTTGTCTTATTATCCTCACCCCCCACATCTGTGGCACAAGAATTTCACTGTGTTCCTCAGTACACGCGTGACCATAAACATTTAAACTTGAAACCTGAAGCCAGACTGCATGGCAGGACACCCCCCTCTCACCGATAGTCTTGGAAGTTGGGGTCTTTCCTTGCTACATACCTCCGTCTCCTTCAAGAGTTGGAACTCGACCATGCGCTGCTTCATGCTATCCTTTCGCTGGTTTCGAGGCAGTTTTTCCACCTCATGCTTGACCTACAGAAGAATAAATCATTAGGACAAGTCGGATCCCGGCTCTCATTTCATTCACTCGCCCTTCAGCGTGAGAAGGTCACTGTCCCTCCCCATTTTAACAAGCCCACCTCCTTCTTCTTCTGCTTGATTTGCTCATGGAACTTGCTCAGCTCCTTGTCCTGGTCGCTCCGGATGCGCTTGGTCTCGTCCCGCAGACGCACCGTGTGGTCCGTCTCCATCTTCTCGATGGTCTGCTTCTGGTGTCTCTCTAGGTTTTCCAGCTCTGTGTCGTAGAACTTTTTCCTGGCCTGAAAGGATGGAGCAGTTCATCAAGATACACCTCAGGAATGTATACTGGGAGTTCAATTCAAGGGACAAACATGGCCATCATGAAACATGAAACTGCCGACAAGGCAGATCTAGTGATTGGGGGCAGCGTGTGGCTCAGTGGGCTAAGCCTGCGTGCCTGTAATCACAAGGTCGCCGGTTCAAACCCAGCCAGTCTGTGGGTCCTTGAGCAAGGCCCTTAACCCCCAGCTCCCTGGGCGCCCCAACAGGTAGCTGCCCTTCGCGGACAGCTTGCTCTACAAGGAGCATGTCGAGGGAGGCGTAAAAAGAATTTCTCCATGAGGGACAATAAAGGATTGATTATTATTATTATTCTTCTATCGGCTCACAGTTCCAACCACACACCAAGAAGGACAAGGAGACAACGGTGGTCACCAGGCCCAGACTGGTCCTGTCCTGCCCTGTCAAGCCCCCATCAATCTCCATACTACCCTAAATTCCCATCTCTAGTGGGTTACTGACAAACCAGTTCCTTAATACCATATAAATGCTGAGGTAGATGGAACTCAGTGACATAGAATGAAACTTTTGGTTCCCAAAACCTCTAGTTGCCTCGTAATGCAATCACATCAAAATGGGCACTAAAGGTCACATAATATCTGAAGGGACTCTCTGGGTCGATGGGTGGCAACTGGTGGAGTGGACAGAAAGGGGCAGTGTTGTAGTACTAACTTGAAATACCAAACTGTACCAGTAGGGGGAGCCCGCTCCCTCAAAATCAACCTCGTAAGAAGGATTTTCTGTGTGGGGAAGTGGTGTGTGATTGAGTGGAGGTGTGAGGCAGGAAGGGGCAGGACAGGAAGCTCACATGCATCTCCTGGTCAAGGCGACGCTGCAGCTGATCTCGCTGCGTGTGCAGCTTGACATTCAGCTGGGTCTGAGCACGGTGCTCCTCTTTCTGTAGGAAGCGCAACTCTCTCAGTTCTTGACGCCTGAGGACACACACACACACACAGTGTTAAAATTAAATGAAAGTGGACACAACAAATTTTAGAAAGTATAAGTATAAATTTTATGGGAAAGACATTCTTCTCATCCAGGAAGCATTAGGTTTGTGGGAAAGCCACACCTCTTTAATCATATACTAGGCATTATCCTGCATTCCATTTGCCTCGGGATCCGATTTTCGGAATCTGAGATTACGTCACATCCGGTAAAAACTCAGAAAAACCGAGTCAGATGCGTTCCATTTGCCACAGAAATAGCAATACCATGGATCCATATGGAAAAAGCCAGATTTTTTGCTTAGCCGGAC
>JAODLC010000052.1:3734721-3746933 GCA_026781145.1 Hippopotamyrus pictus | reverse complement strand
GCATGTCGTCACTTCCGGCTTCGAAACTCGGAATCCAACTCGGAATCCGAGTTCCCAGGGCAAATGGAACGCACCATTATTCTGGGGCGTATGAGCAATTGCCAGTTGCTGACACCCAGCACAGAGTGTAGTAACAGCCCCTCACCATTAGATGGCAGCAGACCAAAACTATTGGCATCCCAGCTCCAACATCTTCAAAACCTTTAAAGCGCTCTCAACACCTTTAAAACTAGTCTCTCAATGCATGATGAACACAGAAGTTCTTGTTATTCTCTGATCTGGGAAAATCTACTGTTATATGATCGAGTTAACATTTATTCTTAAAAACAAGTTTTTTTTCCCCTCTGTTGTTACATGGCTGTTCCCTGGATTCCCCTTTTGCTTTTACACCACGCCCCTTCACTCGCCTGAGAAATCGCATCTCTTCATCTTTCTTTTCATCGTCGCCGATGATCTTAGATGTGGTCACGCTGACCTCCACGCCGTCGATCATAAACTTCCTGGTGCGTTTCAGAGTCTTGCTGGAGAATCCATTCTGGAGGGAAACAGGGCAGTGGTGAGATCTGGTATTGGGGGGTCCACTGGGCCAGGGTGTGGACCAACAAAGCAAGTCTCCCACGAACAGCCCAAGTTTTGGACCAGACCCAACCAGGCCAGTTCCTTCCCTCATGATAGCTCTGTTAATATCTATACCCCCCGTGAGTCATATCAAGGGACTCCAACATAAGACGGACAACCCAAGAACTTCCCTCCAGAAGAACCAGGCCCGCGGTGGAATCTTACTCATCGCTTGATGTGTCACTAATACTGGAATCATTTGCGAAGTCTGGTAAAGATTCCCAGCTTAATGCGGGACAACATTAAGAGAAACTATAAAATAAGACGAGTGAAAATGAAGTGGCAATAAAGCCAGAAGCAGCTGAATAAACATCCGTGCAGGCAAGTATTTCCCGTGGGCCAATATTCCGCGTACTAGGGATACCAATTGGCTAGTCTCACAGAGATGCTGCTCAGAGAAAACGCACTGGTGTCTTTACAAGTGAACAAGTGTGTAAACACTCGCAGTGTACGCATTCCCCAGAAGCCTCACTCCTCTGCTGCTACTTCACAGGGTGATCAGCTCGAAGTCGCCTCACCATTTGCCATTTGTACACGCATGAGTACAAGTACATTGTGATGTTTTTTTTTTTTGTTTTTTTGCATATCCTATCTTGCGCTCCTTTAAGATACAAATAAAGAATTGAGGTCTGGATCGCGTTTTTTGTTTGGGTGGGTGGATTAAGGACCTTGTTCATGGGCCCAACAGAGATGTAGCTACTCTGCTGAGCACAGGATTCAAACCAACGACCTTCTGATCACCGGCGCAGAGGCCTAATCTGCTGAGCAACACACGGCCCGCAGACGAGCCCCCTCATTAAACCCGCCCGTTTTTGAGTAATGCATCGCATATTGTACTCCTGCGCACTGAACCCTTATTAACCATGCGAGTTTGACATGATCGAGTGAACCGGCGAATTATCGGCGAATTATATTTTTAACGAATGAAAGAATTTAGCTACACGCTGTGACTGGAATGCCAAAGATGGCGGCCCATAACTGACCAGAAATGGCCAATCACAATGGCAGTATAGAAAACAAACAACAATGAAAAATAAAGGTCAAGACAAAGCATCTACTGGCCCAGATGAATGGAGAGCATTGTATTAATTCAAAGAGGGCGTCGACACTGTGAAAGCGACACAACCAACCTCAGTATGCAAAGACTCTTATGGAAGGAATGATCCACACATTACAGCTTATGTACTATGAGCAATTTCACAACACTGCATTTCCTGTTCTAGACGGAACGTCAAGGACGGCTTGTTTCTTGAGTACTGCTTCATGACTACTGAAAACAGAAATGAAATCCTCACTTTTTTTTTCCCCTCCCCATGAAAGCTGAAGACAGGGCTTTCTTTGTCAGATGTTTCCACCCAACTCAAGCTTCAGAACGTGTCTTTTCCTGGTCTCCTTGCCCAGGCCCAAGCCCATGTGCCCATTCTCCCTCCTTAAGTTCCCTCAACAAGGTCGCTTTTGAGGGAGCTGGCTCGATATGTGGGAAGGCCTGGTAAATACTGTGGCCTCAAAGGGCGGTGCCCTGATGTTTACCACCCCCTCCCAGGGAGTACCCACACACCAGCCAAACCCCCTAGGACAAGATTTCCTAAGACGATGCCCTCCGTGTACTCTCACCTTGACAGAAATGGAGCCGCTCTCCTTGTTAACGCAAATGTCCCCCGAGAGGTTGAGGTTCATGTCCATATTCTCACACAGGCTGCCCGTGTCCGAGTAGCGCTTGGAGCTGGATCGCATGCGCCTGTTATCCAAGTACTCCAAGATCCCCCCGCCCCCAGAGTTCCGGACCTGCTCGGGATGAGGCCGGAGCTCGTAGGCCTGAGGCTGGTCAAGAGTGCGCTGTGTATCATGCAACTCTTCCTTGCCTCCTGTGGGGGGCGATGGTGAGGACGCTAGCTCTGCTTCGGGCAGTACTAGCAATTTGCCCTCCTCAGATGTTGGGGTGCTCTTCCCATCCTCGATCCCCGAGTCGGAGTTGGTGGTCTTCTCCGAGGAGTCGCTCTCGGGTTTGTCGGGGTCTGCATTCCCAATCTCCTCATCAGGGAGGCCATTGTCGAGCTTGTTAGGCAAGTCGCCCAGGTCCGGAGCCTTCGTCCCGTCCTCTGGCAGCTTGATGGGCACGCCGGCGGTGCGGTCACCCTCCAGACTGGTTTGACTGGTTTCCGAAGGATCTTTGCAAGGAGCCTGGATAAAACAACAAGCAGTTCACGACCATATCAGCATTCAGCTAATTGGCATATCTTTAGCAGATTAACACAAAAGTGTGAAATAACAGAAACTAATCCTATAGACATGCAGAATAACTTCTTGTGCTGTGGCCAAACTTCTCTATTACATGTGGCCACCTTGATCGGGGGAAGGAACGCGGCCCCACTAGTCTGAATCAGCCTTTCATTCATGTCACACTTAACTCATCTCAAGGTAATGGGACAAATAAAAACAATGGCTTTCCGCCACAAAACGTTTCCTCCTCAGGGCATCAGGTTTGGCGTCCCGTGACAGACCGTGTGCCTCTGGGGGGGGGGGGGGGGATTAGCGTCATAGGCGCATGACCAGCCTACCGGCGTTTTGTTCCCTCTGTCACCCAGGTCCAACTAACGTATCAGCTGCCTGGCGTGCCTTTTTTTTTTGGGGGGGGGGGAATCTGCTCAACTTTCCAGGTCTCAGCAGTCAGGCTAGAATGGCAGACCACTGGCTGACACAGCTAAACCAGGCTGATTTGGAAACTAGTTAAGGACAACAAGCCCTCGCTGAAAGCGTCGATTTAGCCTCGGGCACGAGAGGGTACTTAGCGCCAACATTTCAAACCTGAATGACAGAGTCTAAAAATAAACCCAGGTTTTCTTGATGGCCTTCAAAGCCGTTCCTTCCTATATTGACTATCACTGCTCCTTACACAAACTCGAGGTTCTGGTATATTATCCGGACTGTAACGTACAAGTGAGAAATTGGGTTTAAGGGCCTTGCTCAAGGGCGTAGCCATAACATCCGCCAGTCATGGCATTTAAACCGCTGACCTTAGGCACCTAATGATTCTGGGTCACTGTGATAGTGAAATAATTACACGTAGTACAATAAGCACATTCCAGTGTCATCTGGGAGGAGCATGTGACACGCCAAGGATGCGAACAGCAATGTTGCAGGCCACTCCCACACAGGCCACTCCCACACAGGCCACTCCCACATGTGGCGGCCAAATCACATGGACCGAAAACCAGTGCTGTTTCAGGTGAGATGCAAAACCCCATCCAATGGCTGATTCATTTTCAAAAGGAGAGGGCGGAGTTCAATGAAGCTCAGAGTAAAAATACATTTATGGAGCTCCGAAGACAACTAGCTCATAAATCAGAGCTGGGTGTATTGCCAGTAAGGTGGCAATTACTGATCCACATGGAAATACAGGACGTTTAATTAAAAGGGAGTGATAGAGAGATCCAAGAAGACAAAGATGGAGTGAGGTGAGGAGGCGAGCCTCTACTCACAGGGGTGACCTCCACCGGGTCCTCCTCCTCCGCCTCCTCCCTGTTGTCTTCGATTTCCTCCATGACTTCTGCCTTCGCTTCGGCGACCAGCTCACGCAACGGCCGGTTGGTCTTCACCGGGGACACGAAGGGGTGCTGGGACAAAGAGGGTCAACATCAGCACCAAACTGGGATCGCTGGGGGTACCAGCCAGAAAGTGGCGGGCACTTTCACTGGAGGAAAACCGCCGGCAGGAGCAAATAAATATTTATGCCGACATGCTACTAGCTACCTTAGAAATGGAAACTGGCACAGGCCGGTTATAGAAAGCAGAGGAGCGCTACTACATTGTGGACAGGTAACACAGGGCCCATGCATTATTCAGGAAACTGACGCTGCTGGTAGCTTGACTGCTCACAGCTGGCATGCGTGACCCTCCTGTAAACGGATCGAGCGTGAAGAGAACAGACTTCTAGCGCATCGGCGCGGAAAACGCCGGCGAGGCTTTTCACTTCTCCGGTGACTGCAATTAATTAACTGAATAATAAAGATGCACTTAATCAACAAACCGAACCATTCAAATGACGCATGACTTGCAGTTGGCGTCGAGATACAATATTGTCTTATTGCAGAAAGCGGCCTGCATTTAAAGTATCAGAAGACTTCATGTGCTAGCTTACATGCACTTAAGCGTGGCAAAGTACCGCTAAACTGCGCAGTGTGTCCGCCTAAGTGGCTCAGTGTGAAACTGTAGGTTTTGAGCACTAATTTCTATAGCATGTGGAAGATTCCTATTTACATGCTTCAGTTCGCTACAGGAAATCCCACTAGACTCACATGTTAAAGCAAAAACTGCTGTCAAGGCAGGATATTTAACACACCCCCTCCACCCAAAAACCTCCTCACCACCTGATCATGTAGGCCAGGGGTGCCCAACTGCAATCCTGGGGGGCCGGAGCCCTGCACATTTTTGGGTTTCCCCTCATTTAACGTACCTGATTCAACTCCTTGCACTAATTACCACACAGCTCCATTTATGGTGGAACAGGGAAAGAACTAAGCTACACAGGGCTCCGGCCCCCCAGGACTGGAGTTGGGCACCCCTGATCTAGGTGTTCAGCTGACCCCCCCTGGTTTGAGTCTGACTCCTAGTATCCCCACTTACGTAGCACCAGATACAGAAAGATCATCCCCTTTAAGATATGCAAGGACTGACGAAACCAGACAAACCTGTCAATTGTGCAAAAAGGAAGACCAGTTAAAAAATGCTAATAAAAATTCTAAAGTTTGGTCTTAAATAACATCCCCATACCTGAAGCAGTTGGGCTGCAGTGGGCCGACTCTCTGGATTCTTTTCTAAAGTCTTTCTCAGGAAATCCTTGAATTCCTGTGACCTTTAAAACACAATCGCTGGCACATTAATCCGGGTGGAAAAGCAGCATTTTCTCTAGATAAGTCGGCCATTATATCCTGCACGGATTTTAGCATCTAAGGCTAGTTGAAAACAAGTACTTCAATGGACTTGCAGGAATGACACTATTTTCCCACATCAAAGTCGGTTCAGCTTCCCCATCTGTGTTCATCTACATATGAACATTTCTGTGGCTGTCTAGTTTCTCCACATGTGTTCAGTGTCATTTTCTCCATCCCAAAGCTTCTATAATTGTTTTCATTCTCCATCCATGTGTCCATCCTGGTTGTTTGGGTCCCCGTGTGCCCACACTCACCATTTGGCCGGCTGCTCCAGTGTAGGCGGGTCAGACTTGGCGATCTTCAGCAGGACTCTCATGGGGTTCAGCTCGTGGTGGGGGGGCTCAATCTGCGCCAGCTCAATCAGTGTGATGCCCAGCGACCAGATGTCCGCCTTGTAGTCGTACGGGGAATCCTTCATCGTCTCACACATCACCACCTCAGGTGCCATCCTGCACACGTGCACACAGACATGGCGGAACTTAGGACCCTGAGGAGCAGAGCCTGGGATGGGGGGTGGCATGTGGTCATCAAAGCCTCACTCAGAAGCTCTAGGTTTACACCTCACCTTCAGTTATGCTTCAGACATACTGACAAGGTGTACATTTGCTTCTGGGAGCAAAAACATTTACAATATATTATTTAGCAGACGCCAAATGCATTATCCATTTATTTAGCAGAGGCTGAAGGCTTTATCCATAGGAACAAGGCTTGGGTAGTGTTACGGTAATATGGCAGGGGTGGACAATCTTATCCAGAAAGGGCCGCTGTGTATGTGGGTTTTCACTGAAACTCCCTAATTATATTACTAATTAGAGGACTGATTGGCTGAAGAGTCCTCACACCTGGGTTTGAACAAATGACCTGAAGGTCATTAGTTTTGGCCATGAATCAAAATACCGCTGCATAATGTCAGGACGGTCTGATAGCATAAAAAATGAGATACCGGCCAACTGAATAATAGCAACATGCTTTTTTTTTTTGCTTTTTGCAAAAGCAAGGTCAGATAGTCTCTGGAGTAACTGGGGGTTAAGGGCCTCGCTCAAGGGCCCAAGTCGTTTGACCAATCCCGGAATTTGAACTGCTGACCCTCCAATCACAAGCCAGCCTCCTGAGCCACATGCCAACCCTTTTAAACCAATGATTCTTTCAGACCTACATCCAAGTCTACACCCTATATCAGTACCGAGTACTATCCAATTCTGAGTAGGAATTAGACAGGGCAATAGTAAGTGTCTCTTGCTCAACATCATCAAACAGAGCATCTGTTCAGAGCCTCTCTAATCAGGTGAAATATTACCAAGAAAGGTATGTTCCCACAAAAAAATACATTTAAAGCAATAAATATGATTACAATAAAACTTGAAAATTATCTGTCAAGATATTTGCATCTATTATTCCCACGACCCGGGTTGGAAGATGGATGGATGGATGGATATTTGCATCTATTATGAATACAAGTACTATTTATGATTCAGATGCAAAAAATGCTTACAAATAAACCCATTGACAGGGGGTTTTGGACATTTAAGATGGGGGATGTCTATCTCCCTTTCCGTCAGACAAACACATGCATTTTGCAACGCAAATGTGCTTTATTTCGTTATTATCTAGCGTAGCAAACTCCTTTCCCTTGGCAGCAGAATATTTTTTGCAGGAAAATAGTTCAACGTTAAGTCGGGAGGCCGCTTGCCAATGATTAATCTGCACTGTGATCGCAGAGGAAAAAAAACCTGACCCACATGGTGCAACATCAGGGGACAAGGTCCAACAACATGTCACAGATGACAGAGGTAAGAGATGACAGACTGACTCAGTCATACACATGAGCCAATCTGATCCAAGACAAAGAAATGGTACTAAGTCACCGACAAGTAAAGCGGAGTCGGAAACCTGAAACCATTTCTCAAAGGCCTCCGAGAAATGAGGTTACAGAGAAGTAGTTGGTAAACAAAGGAAACTGTCTATGCATTGATGTTCTAATATTCAAATGATTTCACTCACCAGTATGGCGTTCCTATGAATGAATCTCTTCTTTGCAAAGTTTTGGTGTTTTTCGCCGACACCCCAAAATCCGCTATGAGGAGAGAAACGGTAGACATTTAAGGAAAAGGATATTTCTCTGTAGTGCATGAAGGGCCTTTGATATCATTACCGACAAAATGATTTCATTTGCATAGGAATAACATCTTGTTCTCAGAGGTGGTGATTTCAGGTCCAGAGAGTGCAAATCCAGACCAAGATTCAACCGACCAGGGGTGCGTTTCCCAAACAACGACGGAAGCTAGCATTAACGATGCGTCGTACTGTGGTAGTTCAAACTAACCATTTATTATTATTCCTCTATTTTTTTTTTTACTATATGTGGCGAAGTGTACCATATGGCACAATGACCACTGGGTACACAACATCCTTTACCAAGCAATACACACTAACTGCATATGATACTACAGGGGTAGGCAACCTTATCCAGAAAGGGCCGGTGTGTTCGCAGGTGTTTTTGGGATAACCTTTCGATTCTGTGCAAACTCTTCAGTCGATCAGTCCTCTACGCACTGCTCTAAGCGAAAAGCTGCATGCCTAACGGCCCTTCCTGGATAAAATTAGCCACCCCTGTGCTAATACAATACTTTGCAGTCTGAGAATTCTCCCTATTGCTCATTACAGACAGTTGCCGATTTAGTGGATCTAATGTACAATCATACCGTACTTATGACCAGAGACCCACACAACAATTACGTTTCTAACTACATTTTCAGACTTCACATTATATGTGATCGTAGAGCTAAATTATTCCTTATTAGGTATTAAAGATTATTACATTTCTTACTTACACAGTGACTATACCCTTCTTAGACTGCATTTTCCACCATTGCTGACATACCCGGAACTAAGCTTCTAAGTACAGCTCAAGAACTGTAGTTTAAACTTAATGACAGTGTTTGCGAACGTTCCTTTGAACTATGGTTTCGGGAAACACCTACATCGTACTTAGATAGTTCGAACCACGCAAGTTGCAACTATGATTTTGGGAATACTCCTCAGGTGAGTACTCTGTGACTGTGACTCTTTATACTCAACCTGCTGGTTGAAACAAAATCTTGGTCTGGATTTGTACTTTCTGGATCTGAAATCTCCACCTCTGCTTGTTTTGTTTTAAAACTATGATGGTATTTGGACAATTGTTGGTTGAAGCAAATGTGCTTTGTGTCTTTGGAACATTCTGGAATCTTTACAGCATGGAGGGCCTCCAGTAACTTCTTCTGGAGAGCAATTCCATTACTTCCTCCAATGGCATAGAAGAGAGTTTGATATTATTGGGGGGGAGACACAACTCAATCACTTAAATACAGGGATCTATTTATTATCCACCTCGTTTGCCCTTATGTGGTGAGATGACAATATGAATGTTGAATCTTGACAGCTGATTGGACATGTTTGTGCACACTTATGCTTATATGGTGAGATGACAATAAAGAATGTTGAATCTTGACAGCCGATTGGGCAATTAAAAGGACAAGCCCGTAGGGCATCATCAACACGGTACACGACAATGTCCACAGGTAGGTTTGGATGGTCTCAACCAGCTATATAGCCAGCTCATGTTATTTTGGGTTGGAGTTGTACAAATACAAGGCTATACAAGGAAACTGCTAACCTGGAGGGCGGGGCACGACCGGGGAGCCTGGCTAACACTGCTAACCGAAAGCAGAGACTTTGAGCACTTGGCGGCCTTTAAAAAGAAACAGCCACTGCGATTAAACGGACGACCTGAAAGAATAGCTTTTTTCCCCATGCCTCAAATCCCAGCCTCTACCTCCCACTTGGCCTGACATTTTGGAGAGCTATTATGGGACACACAATGCGGCCGTGTTCGGGAGGTAGAGCCTAAGGCAAGGCCATTGCAGGGTGCTCCGTCCAGGGTCCTCAGAGCAGCCAAGGAATATGATGAGGACTTGGGTGGGGGAAGGGCATCCAAACAGAAGAAAGGCTTCTGATGTGTTGGCACACATCTTGCTTGAACTTTTTTTTCCACAAGATGTTTTGAGATGTTTACTTTGTTTCTCCTTTGTGAGGCAGCATGATATTAAAAAAGGAAATAATCGATTTTTGCTCGCGGTGAACTGAAGCATCTGACCAAAATGAACTGGCCTTTACAGGGGAGGTCACAGCTTCTCATCTGTGTGACAAATACCGCAATAACTAGAGAGACTGGGCAGGGGTTACGGGTAACGGGGCTGGCCATGGCCAAAACTCGACGACCCCACCCACCGAGCTTGATGTCCCCCTCCAGGGTGAGCAAGATGTTGCCGGCCTTCAGGTCTCGGTGGATGATCTTCATGCCGTGCAGATAGTCCAGGGCCTCCAGCATCTGCCAGCAGATCACCTGGATCTGAGGCTCTGTCAGGCCCCGGTCCAGCTCTGTGGGTGAAGGCCAATCAGCAGATGAAAAATTAGACAAAGCACAAGAAAATGTCGCAAGTAACTTCTCGTATCTCAATTTCTATACAAAATGGCTTCCTCCCTGAACATTTTTCATAGTTACAAGTTCATTTATTTGCGAGTTCATTTATTTCAGAAGTAAAAATACACCTCACTCACAGGCTTAAACACATAGATGTATTTACTCCAATTAGACACGTCGGACCAAAACCAGTTATACTTTAGTGTCGGAGAGAGAATTCATGCCGGCCTAATCAGCCAATCAGCACTCGGGCTTTCGTACCACATGCTAAAGGTCAGAAGAGACTCCTGCCCAATGAGAAGTGACCTGATCAGACAGTGAAGATGAAGATGAAGCAGCTTACCTAACATGATGGCATCCGCAGCTCCCCCGGGACAGAACTCTATCATGATCTGCAGGGGACAAAACGAAAGTCCATAAGTACCATTAAATAAAGCAGGAATTCCCCGCTGGGACATCATACCACCATGGGGCAATAAAGCCTGTAGATCATCATAATTCAAACACAAAAGGATAAGATGTCAGCTGCTTTCATGCTGCCTTTTAAATTTCATCATGCTGCTAAAGTTTATCACAATATACCTTCACTACAGTCCATGCTACATTTATTTATTAGTATTTTTATTTCCAGCTGTTGGCTTGCTGCCAGCTGCCAATGAATGGCTTATATCTCGAACCCGTTGCCTTTGTACAGACTTTGCGGTTCTTTACCTTCCCAGATGAGCCATTTATCATGGCGATCTCCACATGCATCACGCTCACTGATCATAACTGACACAACTAATTTAGACATCAGTTTGTTTAGTGTCTCACCCCTGCTACAATCATACTGTAAGGCAGTGTTCCTCAACCCAGTCCTCGAGGACCACCCAGACGGTCCATGTTTTTGCTCCTGCCCAGCTCCCTGCCAGACAGTCCACATTTTTCGCTCCCGGTAGCAAAAACGTCCCCTGTCTGGGGATCCCCGAGCCACTGGGATTCACAAGAAGGTGCAGAAATCAGCCCTGAAGGACCCAACCAGCTTCAGATGGGTCCTTGTTTTTAGACACACGCTGGCTTGTTCCCTCTCTGATGAGGTCCGTGGTGAGCGGAAAGGGGAGTTAGGGGTGGGCAAAATGCCAAACACTTCACTTCACAACGCTAAAGGAAACAAGAGGGTTTCGTGCGGGAGCCTCTTAGGAGATCAGAGGTCTCTGCAGCAAAAAAAAAAAAAAAAAAAAAAAGGCAGTTGAAATGTCACTGGCAAACTTTGGTTACACTGCAGCTCTTCTGAGGGTCAAAAACACAGGGTGGGGGGGGCTTCAGAGTCGCCTGGGTGCACAACAGCCTGGAAGGAGCAGCGTCTGCAACGTCGTATCGCTCAACGAAAACAAAGTGGTGGAAGCACGCGTCCTGATCTCACTGAACGCACCACGTTATGCATCTCACGATCAAAATACACCACACCCATGAAGATTACATCTGAAACAATGCAGGATGTTTACAAAAAATAGATAAGGTCATACCAGAACTTGTAAAATCCCCTACTTGCCCGAGCTCATAATTTCGCCACCCGACACCTCGCGATTTCAACGTTTACTTCCTCCCCCGTGTTAATTATACTGCCTTAGAGATATGTATTTGCATAGCTTGATACATTTCTCTTTCAACCACGTTTACTCGGGGAAAAATGTCTTGCTTTTTGAGTGGTACAGCAGGACTCTTCCTGATCGAGAAGCATAGAGAAAGTAACATGCTGCCTGAGGGTTAGGAGGCTAGAGGGCTGAAGGTATTGAAAATATAAAGCACTGGAGCCCCAGTCGTCCAGTGGAGCAGCCCAGTCATTCCTTACAGCATCAGAATCGGGGGTCTTTTTGGCCAAGTAACGTCTCAGCTGTCAATGGCTCTCATACATACAGTTAATGCAAGATGAGACAACGGTCATACACAGTCCGGTTGGTACAAGCTACCAGTGAAAAGTCTGGACGCCTGCTTTTAACGCATTCGTGTCTGTTTTAGCTCTGTTATTCACCTTATAGTAAAAGGTCTTGAGGCGACGAAGTCATACATATCAAACATTGCAAGAAGTGTTCAGCTTCTCAAAATGTAAAAAAATTTGTCAAATTTTACACTCTTCAAAACAGCCCCCCTTTACTTCAATGGCAGCTCTGCAGACTCTCAGCATTCATTCACCCAGCTTCCAGATGTGGCCACCTGGGATG
>JAODLC010000052.1:3712781-3724393 GCA_026781145.1 Hippopotamyrus pictus | reverse complement strand
CCCCCCCCCCCCCCACCCCCACCCACCCAGTTTATGAATTCTTAGGGTGGGGTAATCCTGATGGGTCTCGCCCACGACAAAAACCCGAGATCACTGATGATGGCCTGGTCTGAAGGATCACGCCTTGCATTCCTGCTAGGATGCCATTTCAACAAATCTGTGTAAAGTCAATCCCAGGACTGAAGGAATCGTATATATAACAGGTGTATAGTTGGATTAGATTATCCTATCACCTTTAGAGTACCGCAATCTCTATAAACACGGTACCAAATATCAAAAGAAAATGTAAATGTTTCTTTTCTTCAATGTTCATTATTCTATTGTCATGCCGATAAACACAAACACATTTACTGTGATGAACGCGTTTCAATGACAAACCAGTTTTACTTAACGTAATACATCA
This sequence comes from Hippopotamyrus pictus, assembly GCA_026781145.1. Classification (NCBI taxonomy): domain Eukaryota; kingdom Metazoa; phylum Chordata; class Actinopteri; order Osteoglossiformes; family Mormyridae; genus Hippopotamyrus; species Hippopotamyrus pictus. The sequence continues at coordinate 3,723,990 of JAODLC010000052.1, read as the reverse complement.
ATCAATTATTCAAAACATGTTTTTCAAGCTTGGATGACTTAGTTAACGATGAGAGTGCGCAAGCAAGGAGGAATTAATTTCCAATATTTCAGCAAATGAAACAATGAGTAATACCATTTGCGTGTAGATACCATTACGGTATTCAACAAGAGTAATCCTCCGTATTTAACTCTTCCATATTATGTTTAAAATATGTGTGACACATTCATTAAAATAATCATTGATTAAATGTTGGTGTTAGTCTACTGAATAAACTAAACAGTTCAGTACTATTGAAGTTTAGAATTTCTACACTCGGTCCAGAAAAAATCGTGTCACACGTGCCACTTAGATTACTTTTAGTTGTTATAATCGACAAGGCAATAAAAAGAAAGGCGCTTAATTTCCAGGGATTGATCCCCATTTAAAACGCCTAGAACAGGTGCAAGAAGATACGGACGCCAGAGGCCGGAAAGTCCTGTCAAACGTAAGGCAAATAGTCATGAACTCAGTATTTCACGTTACATTATTACATTATTATTATTATTATCCTCTTTTAGTAAGTCTCGGCTGACCATGCCCTACATTCCCAAAATAACGTAACGGTACACTAACAGCGATCTTATTCATTTGTGCTTTTTTTGTTAATATACTTAAGTACGGTAGTTTGCTTCCCATTTCCGACCCCCAAAATACCCGCTGTGTTAATAGATCTCCACGGGACTTTTTGACAGCAGCGGTAATAGTCGCTTTCAGGTGCGCAGTTAGTACAACAAACTAAAACAGGCAGCACAACCAGCGTCAAGATCTGAAGTTTATAATGGGCAATTTTGATGTGTTTAGCCTTAAAATTACGTCTATCTGACAAAGGCATGAAATGACGAGATACAGCTTTGCGCGTTATAGCCAGAAAATGAAATTACCCTAAGTCCCACATTCAGACATACAAACCGCTTTCTTACCTTGTAAACTTTCCCAAAAGCTCCATCGCCGAGTTCTCCCACAATTTCCCAAATATCATTAGGATTTATGTCCCGGCGAACGTGCTCATATTGTTTTGCTTTCTTTTTATCGTTATTAGACAGTCGAAGTATTTTGCTGAATTTAGCAAAAGCCATGCCGACGCCTTGAAACTAAAAAAAAAAAAAAAAAACTTTCCACTGTGAACTTTCCAATGACTACCCAAACCCCAGCCTTTGACTGCCTTTCATTCACTACGAACAACTTGTATCAAGCTCACTTTCAATATTTAGAAATATGATAATGGTAAATTATATAAAAGTACGGCAAAATAACTTTAAATCTTTTCACTTAACACAGCTCGAGTTATTCTGCATTGTTTCACCGTACAGAGCTCTTCTTTTTCGCAAAATACAAGCTGGCCTCCGGATTGACACTTTCTTAAAGCTCCTTACTGTTTCTACCTGCTACAAACTGATCTCAGCTAAAGCTCTTGGTCCTCAGCGCACAACAGACAAGCCCCACCCTACGGTTACCAGCCGGTCCCGTAGCCATCTTGAATTTGTAGTTTTTCCTCCACAGGTTATTATGTAGTTTCGCGATAATATGACTACATTTCCCGTCGTCGGTAATGGGCGGCATCTGTGTGGGTGTTTTTTTTTTCCTCCGTTAAATTGGTCAAAGTGCTTTCAAAGGCTCTTCCACAAAACTATTACCCGCAGTTTGTGTGGTTAATCAGACGCTGGAGCGCTTGAAAAGAAAAACAACTCTGTGCAAGGCAATGTATCTTTACAGTTGACATTATTGCAAGATTTTTTATACTCTTGTTTTAAATAAGCCTACAATTTATGTTTAAAAGTTGAATGTATGAAATAATGGCGTCGAATGGCTGCACATAAATATATCTACGTATCTATAAAACAAGTTTATTGTGGTATAAAACCACAGATTTTCAGAGAAGTGGTAAGGATCGCAACATGTCATATTACACAGCGTTAATACTCCTTTACTTTATATTAGTACTGTGTAAAGTTTTTTTCCCCCACACCTGCCACCTAGTGGTGATTGTGTGTGTCTGTCACTGAATTATATTTAGTTGCTTCACTGACAGTTCAATTCACATACATTTACTTTTTCAAAACTAACAATACGACAAGATTCTTGCTTGAGCTTGAACTGGAGCTTGAAACACTACTTTTCTAACTTATTTCCGGATCATAAAGTACGTTTTATCGTTCAGATTTCATTGATGCAGTACTACCACATTGCGCTGACAAGAGCTCCGGATGTGGTCACAAGTTTTAATGTTATCGTTTCTCTTTCATTCTTGATTAGACTATGTTTCTCCTATATACTTACGACATTTTACGGTACTTGAAGATTAACTTGTATTAAAAGTTGCGTTTGCATTCCGTAGCTAAATATTATAAAGTTAACATTATGAGTGTGCGTAGATTAATATGTTCATTTTCTGTACCTGCTTGTCCTATTCAGGATCGGTACATAGCCTATCCCGGAGGCTACAGACACAAGGCAGGGAACAACCCAGGATAGGGTGCCAACCCATCGCAGGGCACAGTCACACACCACGTTCACACACGTTCACACCTTCTGGTAACACATTCATACAATTTGGTAACTTCGAAATTTCCCCCGGAGGAAACGGGGAGAATATGCCAACTCCGTACAAGGAGCCAATGCGGAGACTCGAACGTCTGAGGTCCCAGAGGTGTGAGACCGCTCGTACGCTCGTAAATTAATATGTTTTCTAATAATTCTTTGGTTCACGCTAAAGGATATTAAGAGAAAAACAGTGAAATAACGTGGTTCTATCAAAGACAATCGATGCATACAAACTGCATATTTACACACGTAATCCTGACACAAACTGTTTCCATTTCATTATTTATATAGTGGCACGTTATCCCAGAAAATAGCGACGTTGTAGGTATGTAGCAAAGGGAGGTATTGCCTTAAGTGACTGTGCTGTCTTGGTGGTCAAACACCTTATTTATTCACAGTAATGACCTGATCCTACAGGACAAGACATTAGTTTCGCGAGGGTTGTGAAAAAGACAATACATGCAAACACAACTAATTTCACGCTACCTGTAGTTTAAATAGAAACATCCCACAAATTAGCCACGTTTGGAAAAATGATGCCAGCCACCAAATGAGCATAATCCAGGACATTTCACGCCTGTCACAACAGAAAATGTTTTATTTACAAGTCACTGCCGAAAAGGAAATGTGGCTGGATCCCACTGACACTACGAGCGTATGTCCAGTTATTGCATGGAGTATGCACTGGTTTGTTCTTCTAAATAAAACGAAGGTTACTGATGACACCCCTTACCCCCTGAAACTTGTGGGTCGAGCTGCAGCATCTGCGCGCTCCGGTTGTGCGCGCAGCATTTTCATGTGACCTGTAGGGGGTGCAATTGCACCTTGGTAAAATCGTCTGTAACTAAAGTCCCGCTAGGGTTGGATTCAGTCATCCTCTCACATATTTAATACTATTTCAGACTTTAACTCAGTTATCTCTAGTCAGCAATACTGAAAACTCTTAACTGATGAGAGGAAGGAAGAAATATTCAGGCATTCCATATAATCTGCGCCCAGAGACACCATTTTTCAAAAGAATGCACTTTAAAAATGCTAGTGACGTTTGGCCACGAATGTCTTTGGCTTCGTCCTCCGCAAAGAATGTTCCCAATTTTCCTGAAGTCTGAGAAAGTAATTTCTTCCGCTATAAATACCAAATTGGAACCAGAATATGCACTTGGAAGATGGATTGATGGAGGGCGCAAGTCTGATAGTGTAATACCTTTATATGTTGTTGATTATTTAATTGTGCGATTTGTATAATGTTAATTTTCCTCGTGTTTGGGTAAAAAATCCCGAGGAAGAATATTATTCCTGATATAAGCATGATATGATATAAACATTGTTCGTCCACTAGGTGGCAGAAGTTCTATTCCGTGCTATTCATTTGAATTTTTTAACTTTTATGTTGACGTGAAGACGTGAAAATCACGATTCTTTCAGTGAATGGATTATTTTCAAATAAATGATTCCTAAGCGGTGCCTTTTATTTATTATAATGTTTGCATTTTATTCTAATTGCACTTAATTATACATGACTATATAATCACGAATGCTGCATATTTATTGTATGTTGTTAGGCCTATATATTTCATGATTTTCTTTATTTACTTATTGTACTCTATATTGAACTTAATGACATTAATTGCCCATGCTTACTCCTTCAGACATCTGTAGGTCACTATACCAGTGTGTGGCGAAAGAGAGAGTTTCTTGGTCATCATCCTGATCTTGCTCGTGTTCGAAATGAATGATTTACTCATTGAACAAACTGACCGAAATGCATGAATCAGCGCAGTAGACGAGGTCATAACTTTCACTTAAAAAAATTCATTCAATGACGGCTGACAACTTGGTAGAAATATCTACAAAGCTAGAAGTAGAAATCGCGTTACAAGCAAAAAAGCGTTATTAAAAGTAGGTTTTAATACTTTCACGCTCCGCCTGTACTACACGTCAGTTGCCTTCCTGTATTAAGGGTGAGATCCGTTTCAGTGGAACTTTCTGAGTGTATAGAATAAAATCGTTTTTGGATGGTTCGAAGGCAGCGTGCACAGTAAGCGAAAACCGTGCCACGGTCACACAACCTTGACCTGCGCAATTAAGAGCTGCCGGGCAGTTTGAAATAGATGAATGCGCTTTATGGAGATTACATAGCAATGTTCCTCGTCTTTATTTGATATACAAGCCTTCGGGACTGCACACTGTTCGGGGAGTCGCAGGCTGACTTTAATGAACTTTATGTTCATTTGAACCACGCCTATTAGTTTCGTCATCGGGAAAAAACTGGCATATATTTAAGACGTTGTATTTGTCACATGCATAGTTATACACGTACATCATGCATTAAAACATAACCCTGAATCACTCCTGAGATTTTGCATTGGTGTATGTAAAACCAGTTAACTACAAATAGAAAATATAGTAGCTTAAATCTAACAAATATATAAGCAATATGTACACACATAATATGCACTACCAATGAATGATGTGTGTGTGTGTGTATATATATATATATATATATATATATGTGTGTGTGTATGTGTGTGTGCGCGTGTGTGTAAATTTTTAAAAATCGAAGCACATAAGCTCATAATATTGCGTTATTGCTCTAGCTGGTACGTTGCATCGACTGTTTTTCTGTCGATTAACTGTCGTTCTTTAAAATCTCACCTATGTTTCGCTTTTTTTGTGCGAAAAAAATACGGGTGTCTGCTTAATGTTCTTTAAATGTCAAATATATTGTAGGTGCTGAGGTTATTGAAACTTCTCCCATCGATGATTGGCGACACACTACAGCACAGCGTGACATAGTCCGATAAATATTCTGTGGCAGCCAGTGCGCTGATCACGTTTATCAGTGTTTCAGTGGGTTATTGTTATTGTGATATTGCTGGATCCCAGTTACCCGGTGCCAGAGCTCACGTCTCTCTTGCAGTTCGCCCAAGTTACAGAGAAAGCGGAGCCACATCCCAGGGGACTCGTCAGCGTATCTCCCACCAGGCACGCGAGTTCAGCTGCACCTCGCGCCAAAGGGGGGGTCTGGATGATGCTCGGGAGAACGAATCGCTCCTCGGCTTGTATTTATTTGGATATATGTGTTTACTGTGACAAACCAGTGCGCCAGTACGGGTACGTATTATACACGTATGTTCTGTATTGTTATATAAAAGGATATTGTCCTTCAGCATTCATTCATCGGTGCGGTTTTAATCTGTTCTGTCCATTCAAATTTGGGGAAATCCTTTGATTAAATAAGGAAAGGTACATGAGAGATGTTTATGACCTCCGCAAGGTTATATGGAAATAGCTTTTATAATCGGTCAGCCGATAACTTTGCATAAAGTTTAGTGTGCATTGCATGCGTGCTGTAGGTATGGAGGGGGGGATGCTTTTATCCCCGTAGTTATGATTGCGCCTCTTGCGTGTCTCGCGCTCTTGTGTAGCGCGTGCAGAGGCGCGTCCCTCTCGCCGCAATATCAAATTCATCTCGGGAAGGACGCAACTTAACCAGCGCGAATAGTGTTTATTAAAGTTCGGCAGCGAGGCGAGCGGTTGTAAAAAAAAAAAAAAAAAACCATTGACTGGGACATTCGTGTCCTGCATATTTATGAAGCTTCGTGGAGGCGAAGTTCCAGCTTTTGTGGCGGTACCGTTAATTTAGTGCCATATATTGGGGTTAGTTGCGGTAGGGCGTTTGTTTTGGGAGGGCAAAATGCAAATAAGAACATTAAGGTTTGAGCTAACCCCTATCCTATTTCACATCTCATTGCTCTGTCGGAGCCTCCACGCCTTGATGGGCAGGTGAGGAAGTTTTCGGATGGAAGCTGCGGGCGATAGGAGACAGAACACGTGTTATTTGACCAGCATTTTGAATGTAAACCGTAATGTAGCTGGGGTAACATGTTTAGCCTGATTTTCCGTGTCTTGAAAGTCGCCTTCATCCGTGCAGGTCGGATTGCAGGTCTGCGGCTCCGTATCGTAGCAGATGAGCAGGGAGATCGGCACAGAGCAGCATGGGTCTCGGACAGTCCAGCAAGTCCGCAGCCGCCAGTGACAGCGATGAGGGTGAGTCTTACCCTAGTATGCAACTGTTTTACCAGCTTTTACGTGTTTTCTTTTACAAGCTCGTAAATACGTCGATGAAATATTTTGCTAACACTTTACTTGAGGGGGCACAAATAATGCACGGTTATGCTATTACTAATGTATTAATTAACCACAAACTAAATCTTAGTTATATATTGATCTCTTGTTTGTTCATCATTAATGAATTGTCACTATTCTTTTACCATAAGCAAGTACTATATTTACTGTATCTTTTCATTGTGTAAACCTTTGTGAACTGCTAAGGTACTACCGAAGGTACACGAATAACACATGTAAAATACTGACCTCATGTTTGTTAATCGTTAATTAATTGTGACGCATCTTTTATCCCAAGCACTTAATATATTGGTTACTATAACTGTTAATTCTGTAAATCTTAGTGGACCACTGAGGTAACTACTGAAGGAACGAGTCATGAATAACACAAGTGAAATACTGATCTCATCTTTGTTCTTGTTAATGAAATATCGATGCATCGTTTATCTAAAATGTGACTATAGTTGTTCATGATTTGTGCTTTAGTAGTAATTGAGTAACTAGTAAGTATTTGTGCCCCCTCAAGTAAAGCTTTAGCAGTATTTTATGGTACTATACTTATAATCTTCACTTTTTAATATATGAGGCACACTTCAGAAGAAACATGTTCATTCTGGAAGGCAGAATACCCTAGGAGTTACAAAAAAGTTTTCAAGAATCTTCAGAAGTTTTTAGAAGATTCAAATTTCTGCTGGAACTTGACAGGGCAAAATCCATCTCAGTGACTTTCAATTCTTGAGCATCATGTCATTAAGGCACTGAAACACCCAAGGCGTTTTCTGTCTTTGTGGGATTTTGTAGCTAAAAATTCTTTTTAGAGATATTGTATTTTGTTTAATTCTTTGATAAATGATGTGTCTGTTCACATTTTTCTTCTGGCTACTTCGAAATCGGAGATGCACAGTCACTGAAGCTCATTTATCCAAAGCTGTTTCAAAATAGAGCATTAGGGGTCTTCTTAATGCCTGAACTTAATTAATTTACAACACTGTTTTGTTGCCGTTCTTATCATTGGGCCTCAGATACGAAATTCATTAGTAGTCTTTCTGACCTGTTCTTAAGACCATAAGCATGATCCCTTGACGAAAAAAAAACTCGTATGTACTGTGACATTGCAGTCCCCTCTCTGCCATTATAGTACAGCTTCACAGTGATGACCTACATCTTCAGGAAGGTTACTGCAGAGAGTTCATTAGTGGGATGATTGAGGAAAGTTGGAGGGACCATTTATGGGGATGTTTAATATACAGGGTATTGCGTCGCTGTTACAGTACCGACCGTTTGCCATGCAATGGATAATCCCTGACCAGGATTAGTGGCTGGAAGATGAATGGATAGATGGAGTATATTTTGTTTTGATTAAGGACGGGAAGATTGAGTTGATATATAGTCAACATTGTACAATGATGTCATGATGTATAATGAACGTAGCGACGATTTTTCTTAGCAAAATGCTAATTTCCTGGTTAATATTTTTAATCCACAGTATTAATACCTCAGCTGAAGATTTTCATGATTGCACATATGGATGATGTCAGATTCAAATAGTCCCAGAGCAGTATAATTTTTAAATCAGAAGTCTAATCTTCTGTAGTTTATGGGTGTCTGTCTGCTCATCATGGTTTATTAAGAGCTAGATAGCAGAACCAATGGACTGTGTTTCTGTTACCACAGCAACAAGATAAATTCCTCTCTAATAGCTGTCGTGACTAAGTTACCGGCAAGAAGCAAGGCAGACGACATTTTCCGTTGTTCCCTCTTGGGTGAAAATGTAGCTTTTTTTGGTTTTTATTTATGTTTCTCTTCATATTTTGAATTCCTCTGAAGGGTGGAAAATCCATTATGTTCTCATGTAACCAGGAGAGCACGTTCAGCTCACATATGAGGAAGCGACAGCAGCAAGCGGGACTTAATGAAGTGCACCATGGTGTGTCAGGTCAGATCCGTCCCCTTCGAGAGGAAGCGAGGTGTCAGCTGACACTGGGGACAGCGTGGTCATGTGACCTCACCCCTAGATACACGCCCGTAACGCGATGAGTCAGTCCGCATTCGGTGTGCGTGGCACATACTAAGGCACAAGACGAGATGATGTGAGCATCCACTTTTTGGTCTGAACTCCTCACACTTCAGCGATGCTGTTAAGCGTCAGTGTGTTATAGACGCTTACTAGGGCTTTTTGGAAGTTGGACCCAGCTCATTGTGTGTGGAATTTTCCCTGTTCCTCCACATGCTTTCTCCTGAAATCCAAAAACAAGGAGACAGGTGAACTGGTGACTCAACTTATATTGTGTGATTGTTTGTATAAGTCACGTGAGAGCGTGCCCTGTGATGCGTTGGCATCCCGTTCAAGGTATAAATGATAAATCCGCTATTTGCCATTTGCACAAGTACAGGTATAATGGGATTCTTCACCAACCTCATCTCGCTCTCCATAAGTCGAGGGTGACATCACTGGGTCAGCCAGCGTGCAGCGCCCCTGAAGCTGGGGGTTAAGGGCCTCACTTAAGGGCCCACGGACATGTGACTGGTCTACCGAGGCCGGGGCTCAAACCGGCAACCTTCCGGTCACAGAGACAGCCCACTGGGCCACTTACACTATACCCCCCAACGGGTGCCTTGTGCTCCCTGGAATATGCTCCAGGGGCCCTACATATATACAGGACCAATGACTCGATGGATGGATGGATGGATGGATGGATGGATGGATGGATGGATGGACTTTTTGGAAGTGTGTTTGACACTCAGTTAATTTTCAGCATACATCAAGGAAGCAGCTAAGCAGCCTTAAGTAGAACGTTGGAGAAATGTCAAGTAACTGGCTTGCTGTGCAAAGGCAACTATTTAGTATTTCATTTATCTGTTTAGTTGGGTGATGGATGGAGACAATGACATCACTTTGTTTTACATCTGGTTATTAAAAACTGGCTAACTGTCACCCACTGTCTACAAATGGTCTTCAAAAAGTACTCATAGCGAAATGTGTCCAGCACACAGTAGACGAGAATAATATTTATGTCTCTCTTCTTTCCACAGTCAATTTTGATCACTTCCAGATCTTGAGAGCCATTGGGAAAGGTACTTTCGGAAAGGTGAGGTCCTCGAGCGTCGTCATTCACTAAAGCCTTGTCTCAGTTTTTAATACTTAGTAACACTTTACTCGATGGAGCACAAAAACTTAGTTAAACTCAGCTACTGCTGAAGTACAAATCATGAAGAAATGATTCACGATTCATTAATGATGATCAAACATGAGATCAGTATGTAACTAAGACTAAATTTAGTGGTCTAATATCTATGAGTAGGATAAATAATCAATATTGTCTAATTTTAGACAATGTACCCCTTTGTACCCTTTACATAAATTTTACTTTCAATTAAGGACAGGCAGATTGTTTTGTCCCCCAAATATTGTCTTCATTTTATTTTGCATTTTGATACCTGATTAGGTACTTGATTACCTTTCAGTTAGTAATCGATTTAACCCAAGTACAGAAGGTGAGGTGCTGTAGTCCAATGATTTTCATTAGACTGCTTTTTCGATTTCTCCGTCACATTTAATAAATGATCCTTAATGAATATTTCTTTATTCTTTATTATTGGATTACACAAAGGCGTCTCTCAAAATAAATGCATTTTTCAAAAGCACATCAGAACAGGACACAACTTCTTTATTACTTGAGGTGGCACAAATAATGTAGTAGTATGCCCTTATTTAATAACTAAAAATAGTAACTTACTTCTGTCCCCTCAAGTAAAGTGTTACCCAATACTTTGAAATTTGAGTACAAGCTTTTTTGTCACCATGACAGAGTCGTAATTATTGATATTGTACTCATGTAATGTAAATACTGTAAGTACTGCACGCAAGAAAAGTACTTCATCCCATGAAGAGGCAGAATGAATTTCATTATCAGTGACACAAACTCTGGAACTGCTTTAGTGAAGCCTAAACATTCAGTCTGAAGCATACCTGCAGTGAGTCTTGGTACAAACCGACGTTAAATGACATGATGCATAGTGTAAATAGATGGAAATGAATACTCAATGGAACTGAATAACCTCAGAAGCATAAACTAGTCAGAAATAAACAGGAAACAATTTATTACTGAAGCCCTATTACGGTCAGATTACAAATTTTCATCAACATTATAGCTTGTGTGTTCCTTGTAGCTATAGACTAAATATCTTTATTGGCTCTGAATGTTGCCTGAATATTTTACATGCTGTTTGAATACGGGAAGCGAATACGCATGATTAGGGGAAGGATTGATAACCTACACTCTCAGAAAAAAGGGTACAAATTTGTACCTTTGCTTGTCACTGGGGCTGTACCCTCAAGGGTCTGTCAATTGTACCCTTAACTGTAGGTAATTGTACCTATAAGGTACAGAAATTGTTGCGTTCGGCGGGTGAGCGAGCAGGCAAACAGGCGAGAGAGCCAGGACGTAGAGCAAAACGTGGGTTTAATCATAGGAACCGGCAATGACACGGGGTAAACAGCAACACACATCAATGACAG
>JAODLC010000052.1:3654540-3712681 GCA_026781145.1 Hippopotamyrus pictus | reverse complement strand
ACCCAGGTGTGAGGACTCTTCAGCCAATCAGTCCTCTAATTAGTAATCTAATTAGGGAGTTGCAGCGAAAACCCGCAAACATAGCGGCCCTTTGCGGATAAGACTGGGCACCCCTGCTTTAAAAGGTACAATAACAAGGGTACAACCCCAGTGACAAGCAAAGGTACAAAGGTACCCTTTTTTACCCTTTTTGAGTGTAGCAGAAAACTGTTTTCGTGTCCTGTATGTTATTTTTATTAAATTTAGTTTCCATCTCTGTTTATTTTTGTGCCTACAATGTATCTGATATTTAAAGATTGTGTACAGGCGATTCTCAGTGACTCCCTGTTTCAGAAAGCCGATGACAGTTGTGAGCGTTATGGTAAATAATCTGAAAATGAAAATGACTTTTGAAGACTAGATCCCTCCAGTTGTAGTGGACAACAAAACGTGTGCAGTCCGGTTGTCGTGTCAATGACTCAGCTAAAGATACCAATACTCCGTACACTCATCTCCGTCTTCGTAGGTGTGCATCGTGCAGAAGAAAGACACCAAGAAAATGTACGCCATGAAGTATATGAACAAGCTGAAGTGCGTGGAACGCAATGAGGTCCGGAATGTCTTCAAGGAGCTGCAGATCATGCAGAACCTGGAGCACCCCTTCCTGGTCAACTTCTGGTAGGTTTGAGTCTCTTTCGGGAAATTTCCAACAGTGGGGCAATGAACTGCACTGGAAATTTATGTCACAATTAAATTTCAGACCCGGCTGGCTTCAGTCTACTGTGCAGAAGAGCTTAATGTGCTTGAACGGGGCTTGTAGCATGGATTGTACTAACGAAAAATCTCTGTTATGCATCTGATCTTGGGGAACTGAAAAAAAAAAGCAACTTTCCTGACACAAAAACCGATGTTTGGACCTGAATAGCTAATAGCAGTATTTTTTGAGTGTAAGTCACAGTAGATACGGGGGGTGCTGGGTTGCATCCAAGTAGAATAATCCGAAGGGTTTAGAAAGGTTACTCCTTTTAGTAGTGCTTTAAAGCTTGGAGCTAGCTGGCTGTCTTCGGGGAGAGGTGGCGGGCGGCCGGGCACCGAGTCAGATGGCGAGGTCTGTCCCGAGCAAGACGGCCAAGGTCGGCGAAAGCGGAGATGAGCTGCCCGGCTGGCGTGAGCCGCGTCACTGCGAGGCTGCCCTCATTCCGCCACTGCGCTGCAACTGCAGCATCCAGTGGCTTCATTCTGTCGGGCTAGACGAGGAGGGAGAATCCACTGGCGGATTTAGGGATGGGGGTCATGGGCAGGCAACCAGGATTCTTTGCCGAGGGTGGCACCCCTTCCACACGAGAAATAAAAAATAATAGGAATGGTGACATTTGCCCGACCGTTTTCATGTCGCTCATTTGCACGTCACCTCAATGATATCATGTAAACATGCGGGTGAGTTAGCCTTGTTGGAGTGGGCGCCCTGAGTATAGTTTGTGGGCTAGGAAGGCTACGACTCCGAAGTACGAGATCTCGGGTCGCCCCGCTGGAAGTACGAGATTGTGAGGGGGGCGGAGTCGGGCTGACCTCAGGTCGCCCCGCTGGAAGTACGAGGTAGGGGGGGCTGGGGAAATTTGTGCGGTACTAATTCAGTTAGTAAAATCAGTTTTTAATTTTATCATTATTTATTTGCGTTGTTCCAAATGAGAGTTCGTGCCGAACGGTGTTTTTCTTTCTTGGCGGGGTGGAACGGGTGCTGAAAGATGAGTTTCACCTCGAGCGTCATACAAGCTAGAACTTGTCTGTTAAAGAAAGGACCAAAGCTATCATCTGAAAGCCACTTGTAGGCCACCCCTAGGTAGGGCTAAGGGAGAGACACGAATGTCCAAGAAACGTAGTCCCAGTCACCAAGTGACCACATATCCGATTTTGTGCGTGTATGAAAGGGGGAAAAAATCATTTCATTTTTCGTTTGATGTTATATATTCATTTCATTTTCATTTCATTTTATAATTCATTTCATGATCACGTCTTGTATTCTGTGTGTTCATGTATGGCCGTATATCGACATTCATTACCAGTATAGTATAAGTGGGGAGGGGTGTGGATGTCCCTGGGTGGGGCAGCGTCAGGTAACAAGCCATTCCTTCATCCGGTCTTAATTGACAATGACATAAAATAGTCTGATGTTTTGTCTCAGATCCCATGTGTATATTGGGTTGCCAGATCCTGTTTCTTCATCTTCACTGCCTTTTCATCTCTTTGTGTATTTCCCCTGTGCTGAACCTCAAACACTTTCCTCTGTTCTCACCTCTATCCATCATTCTCTACCCAAATTCTTCTCATCCCCAATGGTACGAGGATCCATTCTCCGTCCCAGCTGGTGCAAGTCTGGCATACGATGACTACAGTTATTTTCGTTATCAGTGGAATGAAGATCGTTTAGGAGTATAGCAGCTATCAGAGGGGGCTCAGATACAGGTCCCATAGTGATTGGTAAGCATGGGGGTAGGCAACGGGGCTTCATGACTCAGAGCACAGCATGTAAGTGGAGCCCCCTACAGGGCCGTGGCGCAAACAGCACCTTCTCCAGCAAAAAAGCCCTTGGTCTCTCCAGGGAACACCCCCCCAGGGGCCTTGTGATGAAGTAGAGCTTCATCTGCTTCTGATCTGGGAAACTTGGCAGTATGCTGGAGTAACACACACACACACACACATATATATATATATAGGCAGGTCCCCAGGTTACGAACGAGATCCTTTCACTAAGTCTGTCTTTATGTTGAATTTGTAGGTAAGTTGAAAGATTAGCAATACAATACATAATAATTTCAATTTTTCAATTATACAGGAAAAATACGGTGTACGGTGCTTCGAGCCGACAGAGCGCTGAAACCACGCAAGCGTCACAAAGTAGTATATTAGCCCATTGGATTTAAGCCAAATTTTTTATATAATAGGCTTTATGGCAGTCCATTTGTGAGTAGGAGTTGTCTGTAAGTTAACACATAATGATGTTATGTATTTCTTCTTATATAGTATTATACTGTATACCGTAAGCTTATTTGACTGTGTATGTGATTCTGTCCTTGAAGGTTGTTACCCATTTTTAATTTTATCAGGTATAGATTCACTTGCTTTTCTCTTTAACTGTGCGTGTAAAATGCAAGTCCATGCTTCATTATCACTTTAAGGTGCTGAAATTGAAGGGAAATTAAATGATTTTTATGCATTGCTTGTTACTGCTTATTTTATCGGCTGTAAGTGTATTGAAATGAGCTTTGCTTTGGCTCGGGATCAGACATTCAAGTCATTTAGTCATGATGACTAATTAGCTTTATTTATAAACAGAGTAGTTAGCAGATACAAACAGAATGTGGCCGTGTTTTTATGTTCGATGTTTAAGCGCTACTGCTGAAAAGGGAAAGCGGGCATCGGGCAATAAGCATTGCTTTCCAGTCTGGTTTCACGCTAATATCTCTGTCCGCTGGTTTACTGATGTTAATTAATTACTCTTGTCTGAGCCTATCATTGCATGAGTCACAGAGATCAAATCACATTAAGCCAGACTCACTGAATTTAGTTCTGGATATGGCCAGGATCTCCAGACCATAATTATCACTGAGCAGATGTGTGATGCGGACACTATATGGCCGCGGGATGGGCGTCTGCGCGCTTTTATTAAATTTACAATACCTGTCAAGCTCGGTTTGAACGGTGGCGGCAAAACGGTCAAAGCAGCTGGAATTGTGCCCGTAGCAATTTTTCAGATGTCAAGCGTTTAATTAGTAATAGAGCTGTTGGCTCGCCGGACCGCGTATCGCGAAGCGCAGCTTGGCTGCCCCAAAATCGATACAGCGACCCCTCTCCGGAGTCCTCAGTTTTTTCCCTTAATTACAGAAATGAAAGGCGAAGCTGGGAAGCATTCTTCTCTTTATTACTGGGCGACATCCAGCTGAATCGCCGCGCAGAAGAGCCATTGAGGAGTTCTTTTAAGGAAGCAGAACAGATAAAGCCAGACAACGCGCCGATTGAGCCACAGACCAGAAATGTGGTCTGATCACGTGTCCACAGCGAAGGTTATCCTTAGAGAAATGCGTGGTTTGTTTCCCCTGTCTGGCACTAATGCCCCGATAGGGTAAACACTGAATTTGTTTTGTCCTATCACAATAAAATATACACTGTTGCCTTTAATAGCTACCGCATATGAGGGGTAACTTAGTAACTCAGTCACTACTATAGTACAAATCATGAACAAATACTGTATAGTAACTGCATGAAATATCCGAACCATTCTGATTGATTTATGATAAACATGGAATCAGTACCTAACTAACACTTAGTTTGTGATTGATTAATGCACTAAGACCGTTCGACTACATTATTCATGCTCCCTCAAGTAAAGTGTTGCCAGATTATACAATACAATTTGACCTAAATAGTGTATTCTGTTTGCGTTTCAGAAATAATATATTTTCAATCAATCAGACCTTACGTTTTTTTGTTTTGCTCGATAGTACTCCTTGAAATTCTCGTCTCGACTGCCTGTCTCGCAGGAATTCCCTCTTTGTTGTGCGACGGCCTCTGCTGAACACAGACTGTAGGTGAGGTCATGCAGTTCCCAGGCTCTGAGTTCTGAAGACTCCTGAAATAGCTCAGTACGGTAGCCCTGCTTTGCTTCTCGGCAGCTGGGCTGTGATGAAACAGGACAGGGGGATCGAGGTATCTGTTCAAGCTCCATTGTCATTCTTAAGAGAAACGGCTGTGATCTCTCAGCCTCCTACTACAACAATGTGACACGTGACATCACTTCCTCCATAGTCACTTACACTGTTCTATGCATTCAACTGCCCTGCTCCTGTTTCGGGGGAGGCTAGTAAATCTTTTGTTTTCTGTCCAGTTTCTGCTATGACACTTAAGACCTAAAGGTGACCATTTAAAATAGAATAGTGACACTTTATTAATTCCCATGAGGAAATTCTTTGTCTGCTTTTGGCCCTACCTACTATTTTACCCTCTCTCCATATGGTATGTGGTTCAGCAGGATAACATGCTGTATCTGTGATCAGATGGTTGCTGGTTCAAAGCCCAGGGTCGGCAAAGTGATTTCACCTTTGGGCCCATGAACAAGGCCCTTAGCCCTCAATTACCTCAAGGACTGGCTGATCCCACCTTCTGAAAATGTATATTGCTTTGGATAATATCGCCTGATAAATAAAACAATATAGTAATATTGTAGAATTAAATCAGATGTGCATAGATTTTTTTGCAAAAACAATACATCAGTATTGTTAAATATCCGTGGTACTGTTCTGCTAACAAGGTAGCCTCTGCTAGCTGTGTCTGCTTTGAAAAAGCGCACATTCATTATTCACAAAATGCCTCTGGGCCTCTTTTAGTGTCTGACAACATTCACGTCTTGCTCTGACAAGCTGCCTCACTGACACCTCCCCCTTACTTCCAGGGTCTTTTTCTCTGCAAGTGTCTTTGTAGATCAGGTGACAGTGACCCAGTCGCATGTTTGGCATATTCCGGAAAGTCCAATGACAAGCCAAGCCAAGCACACGGGCGTTATACAAAATGCAGAACGTTTTTTACGAAAGCATTGAAAATCTATTAAATGGAATAGTAATGGTATATTTAGTATAGTAATAGTATAGTAAATGGTATATTTCCTGAGCAATTCTGCCTCTGCACTATTTTGGAACACCTTTAGCTATCATCTTATTCCACCACGGTGTTTAAAAACAGATAATGACACCGTACGTAACTACAGACGCTCCCCAGGTTACAATGGTCCGTGTTACGATATTTCGACTATACGATGGGTAAATGTTTTTCACTTTCAGTGCATTGTTCAATAAATTACATGAGATATTTAACACTTCATTATGAAATAGGCTTTGTGTTAATGATGTTGCCCAACTGTAGGCTAATGTAAGTGTTCTAAGCATGTATAAGGTAGGCTAGGCTATGATGTTTGTTACATTTATGTGTACCGTATTAAAATGCATTTTCACCTTACGATATTTTCACCTTACGATTGGTTTACTGGAACGTAACCCCATTGTAACCAGGCTGTATGTGACTTTGTAACTGTTCGGCCCTTGTGAATGCACCCTGGCCAATGTCCCCTATTCCTTCTGAAACCCTGTTGCCAACCGCGGCCAATGCCAGCTGGGCATAGGCGTCACCTTTTGACTGATGGCTTCCTGTCAGTCAGGCAGAAACCTGAAAATCGACCTGACGTTTCAAATCGGGGGGGGGATTCAGCCGTATCCACTCTAGACACAGGATTTTGTTTGGCCTTGGAAACGTACCACGCTCCCTGTTTTGTTTTGACTGTCTGGGTGCAGAAAATTGAATTATCCCCGTCACACTCAAGGCTGAATTAATACCTTTAAAGACCGAGCATTTGTTTACCTCCTATTTATTTGTTTACTTAACTAGGATGCAGTTCATATGATATAAGCTTAAAACGTTGCTTATATAGCTTTATATAACATAAGATATAGGATATTTACTGCAAACATAATGACTCATTTATCTTTCTGAGATTAAATATGGCCACATAATGAAAATGGATGTTAGACCATATTCATTATGTTTTTATTGGTCTTTTCAATGCCAGCGCTGATTTTTTTGAAACGTTCAAAAGATCTGGTCTAGTTTTCATTACTTGAGGCGCATCTTAACGCTCACATCGATCTGGAAGAGACAGTGTGTGCTAAACCAAATTACAAATAATTCCAGATTCTCCTGGGCTTCGCTGTGCCAACAGGTCTTATAAACGTGGGAGGTGGGAGGCGGGGGGCGGGGGGGGGATGGTGAACTTAGATGGCTTTTTTAGACTAAAAATCCGACCAACCATTGGTCAGAGAAAAGAATTTACAATAATGAACATAACAAAATATGGCACAGTTGACAATGACCTTGCGTATGATGAAAAAAAGATTTTTTTTTACCCCTTTGGCCTTTCAGGAGTTTCTGCCAAATTGAATTGCTTGTCAGGGTATTACCCTCCAGGGGGGGTGCCTCAGGCACTTTACTAATTGACCATAGAAGACATCAGTTTCCTTTTTCTCTGCATAAGGTCTTTCCTTATATCCGAGTCTCCATCATAGTCTCACTCTTGTCTGACGCATCTTATTCGCCGTTCGAATGTAACCCCATCCATCTGCCTTTGTGGGGATATTAACTTTAGCGTTCAGATACTATATCGATAACAGTTAAAGTGAACTCTCGCATTGCGTGGCCGTGAAGCGACCTTCATCGCTTTGTCAGAAGGCGCAGTCGCAGTTTATTTACCTGCCATCCGCCCAGCGGCTGTGAATCTGTCTGAGCTGGACGGGGTCACAGGGCCACTGGCCCCGGGCCCCGGCCGAAAGCTGATTGGTCCCCCGAGTAACCCCTCACCTGTCACTCACCGATTTGAAACATTACATTGGCTTTTGATAAGGTTTGCCCCTCTGTATGAATTTAACAAATCCTAGAATCACGACTGTTTCAGAGTAACTCCAGCACCGAGTGGCCATGACAGAAGGTTACGGGTCGCCACGTACCTCTGGAATATCGTTGAGTAAACCGTGCAATCAGGGTTACGGCAAGAGTAACTGAGCATGTTGAATCTTTAACCAAGGACAATGACCCACAGTATTTCAGACTAACTAACTCAACACACAGACACACATACACACATTTTAGGTATCTCGGTCTTTGTGGGGACTCTCCATTCATTTTTATGGGCATAACACTAATCCCAACTATGATGACCTTAACCCCTACCCAGCCCTAATCTTAACCATAAGTTACTAAACTAAATACAAGTCTTTTGGCATTTTTTTAGTATAGTTATGCATTCACAGATCTCTGTGGTGACCTGAAAAATGGTCGCCACATCATCAAAATAACAGGTTTTTATTGCACAGTGAGGACATTTGGTCCCCACAATGTAATATAAACCTAATCACACACACACACACACAGAAACAAGGAACTGGGTTCACAAAAGACTCTGTAAGACGCACCTGACCAAATCTGGTCCATGTAGCTATTTTTACTGGCCCACATGATCATTAAAATCATTTTTAAGAACGATGATGTTTTACGTAACTCCCATGAATAATCGCAAACTCAACTGCTAATTCCATTCCGGCACATAATAATGAGCCTTTTCAAAAACAGAAAAATTGATTCAGAATGTTGGATATGAACGTAATCAGCCCTTCTGACATGGTGAAGCTGGGATTTGGCCGTCCACAGAAGTCAGTCGTCCGATGCCGCTCTATGACGTGTTATTCATGTTTATTCCTGAACCTACACGGTGCAGAGCCGTGTCTCTGTCAGCCCAGTCCTCGAGGGTCGCAGAAGGTCCACATTTTTCCCTCCCAGCTCATGGCACATCTGAACTAGCTATCCGGTGCCCTTGATTCTTGGTTCAAATGTACTGCGAGCTGGGAGGGAGGGGAGATGTGTACCATCAGGGGCTCCCTGAGGACTGGGTTTTGAAACATTGGTGTGCGTCGTATATGTTTTTGGGAGAGCAAGAGATGGACGAAATTAATCAAGACGCAAAACCTGCTCGGCTGAAATTACTTCCAGAAATATTCACAGGCTCTGTGACTGCCCACAGTCATGCATCTATCATATAACTTTCTGTTCTGTCAGACCTTAAAATAAGACATATTATAAATCATAAATAATGCTTACCCCCCTCAATAAACAGAATAAATTCAGTATCTTCACGGCACGGTATTTTCTGTTCAGCATCATGCTTTCCAGAGAAGAAAGGTTTTCATGTCTCATTTACAAATGTTAGTCTGTGCTTTGTTAGTCTGTTTCTCAGCGTCTATAGGTAGGTCTGCATCTTTGTGTTTCAGGCCCCGAGTTCCACTGCACTGCCTCATTTGCTCCAACTCTGCCAAGTTAGATGAAGAGCATTGGTGTGCTATAATTTTCAGGTCATAGTACAGGTTTGCAATGGGATTTAAATCTGGGCTGGAACATTCCAGAATATTGACCTTCTTTTTTTTTAATTTGCTCTTTTGTGGTGTTTGCAGTTTGTTTTAGGTCATCATCCCGTTGAAAAAGCGGTCCTCCAGCTAACTGAACTAATTCTCCTGGAGAATCATCCCATATTTGGTTTCTTACACCTTGCCCTTGACAGCAAGATGCTTCTACATCCCTCCTGCTGAAAAACAAACCCGTAGCATGATGCTGCTTGACGGTCCTGATGGTGTTACCGTGGTGATTTCTTCCGGTAATTTACATAAGAATTATGTATTATCAAGGGTAGCCCCTGCTGCTCATCCAAGGCATTGAATTAAACAAACTAAAGAAAAGATTAGGCATCAACCTCACCTGATTTTATGAGGCTCTGGTTCATACTCTGCAGCAGGGATTCTGCACAGCAGAGAAAGGCAGCAAGCGTTTAACAGGGACAGTGAATGTGGTCTTGTCATCTTGCCAGTTGTCAGTTCAGACTCATATTCAGCATTAAGTACAACATCCAAGCATGGAAGAGAACATCTGAAAGGTTGACTAGTTTATGAAAAGCGTCCGTTCTCTGCATACGATCCATTAATAAGACCCTCTTCAGCGTAACATCTGTGATTTTATCCTATTGTGTACACATTTATCGAGTTTTCAGATCGTCTTTCAGATCGTATTAATGCACGATTGGGCTCTGTGAAGGTGTCACGAGCAAAGGGTCTATTTTCATTTTATCCATCTTTTTGTGTTTCATAAATGATGCTGAGCAATTTCGCCAAGCCAGCTGAATCCCTGGCTATTCTTTGCTTAATTTAGAGCTGGATGTTACTGAGATTAGTTTGAGTGAGATCAGTGTTCATTTTGTGGAAACGGCCAAATGATAATTGGAAAATGTGCTTTAGACGTTGCATTGTTAGTGCTTGTGTGGGATTGAGCAGTTTTGTATTTACGTCCATGCTGGCTGCCAGGAAGCTTATCTAATATTATGCTATAAACCAAGAAGAACGAGGGACGACTAGTGATGCACACTTTGTGGAATTTCAGTAACCAAGATCGTGCTCCAAAAATCGTAGCTAACACTTTACTTGATGGGGCATGGATAATATAGTATTGTGGTATTATTTAAGTCTATAATTTAAGTCTGAATTACATACTGTTCTCATGTTTGATCATCATTAATGAATCGTGACACATCTCTTATCTCAAGCAGTTACTATATTTGTTACTGTATCTGTGAATTCTGTAAACCATTGTGAACTACTGAAGGAACTACGCGTACTGAAGGAACAAGCAATGAATAACACAAGAAATACTGATCTCGTGTTTGTTCATCAGTAATGAATCATGGTGCATCTTTTATCTCAAGTAGCTACTATATTTGTTCATGATTTGTTCATGATTTGTACTTCATGTAGTAACTGAGTTACTACTAAGTATTTGTGCCCCACAAGTAAAGTGTTACCAAATGGTCTTTATGACGATAAGCAGTTTATAAACAGGATCCTCTGTACCCACATCTTCAGTATCGCATTCACAAGGTCATACCATAAAGAGGACAGCAAATAAAAACATTTGCGCTCTCTCGACGGGCCCCGGCGGAGGAAACGGGAATGATTTTTTCCTCCTGCTGGGGCAAGCAGCAATTAAAGTGGTTTTTCAACCAGAGAGCTGCTGACAGCTCACACTCTCCGGAACCTTCCGGGATCCCACCGAGCTCGGCGAATCCGGGACTCCGTCTGAGGTGGGCCGGGAGTGTCCTCTGTGTCCTGTCCATGTTTAACCTTGCGGTAGGGTTTCTCTAGGTGACATCTGGGTGTGTCATTTTGAGAAATACTGAAATTCATATAGGTAGAAACTCACCCCCACACACTATAATCCCATTTGACTGCTGCTACCAAATCAATTACATTCAAACGGATGTTCGTTGCCAAACCAAGAAGATCACTGACAAATTCCCAGCATGTTCATGCTTAAGGAATCTAGAATGTAGAATCATCTTTCTCAGTGTAAAGAGATGCATGATAAAATGTAGCGATACCATTGTGTGTGCAGCATTGTGTGTGCAGCATTGTGCAAAAGTCTTAGGCAGTCACAGAAAATGATGTTTAAATGATCTTCACGTTGGTGCAAAACTATGATGTTATGTCTGTAAAAGTGTGCTGGAGTAACCATATCAAATTCTCTACTGAAATCACCCCACTGTTTGCATCAGCCATCCAATATACCCATGTATTTTTTTGACACGACCACTGGTACACCTTATTATGGCTAATCAACACCCCACAGGCTTTTAAAACTAGTTCAATCAATTTATTAAGTGAGCTGCTGGTGAAATCAGTGACTTTTAGGGAACAGAAGAAATTCAGGTTAGTTTGTATTGTGTTATTCTTAATTTGCATATGTTCTAATGGTATTGTCATTTTCTGAGCAAATATACGCTTACTACCCAGATATACAGCCTTAAACATTGCCTTTAACTGCTTTTGCACAGTATTGTATATAATTGATAGATAATTACATGATGGCAGTTTCCCTCGCGCTGCAGTCCTTTTGGGGAAATTAACTGCTTATTTCAGTCAGAGACACACAAGGGCAGGGATACAATTAAGGCCCCGACGCGCCAGCGCTATCTCAGTTCCAATCCCCCCAAACTCCTTACCTGTTTTAGATACGAATCAGCCAAACTGAGCCCTTTTAAATTTGTTGCTGACTGAAGCTTTTTTTATTTTCATTCAAATGCCATTACAATAGTTTGAGAGTTTCCCTGCTCTTGTAGCTCCTTTGTACAGTAATCCACAAAAGAGTCTATTGTAGTCCCCATGATAGCTTGGGATTTTTGACCTTTCACCCATCTTTTAAAGACGGTTTTCCCACAATGCACCGATATGCCACCTAAACCTGGAAGACAGAACATGACGTTAAGGTGCTTTATTGAGATATTCAGGGAGGGAGATCACCCAGCGCTAAATCGCTACAGTACATGTAGTAATTGAGTTATGTGGCATTTTCACAACAGCAGGGAGTGATCAAGGATTTCCGTTTATCGTTGTGTAAGTGGGTTACTTATTTGCTGATTTTGGTAGCAGTATCTGTAACGTAACTTAAGTTACATGCACTAGTGGTCAAAATTGTGGAAACACTGATCATTTTTGGCATTACTGTTTAAAAATTACTACACAAATATTGGTGATAATGTTTATTACCAATAAAAGAATGTTTACAAATATCATGCCAATGGACGATTAAATAAGTAACCGGAGTAACAGATGAGTAAAGTTCTGCCCTCTCTAAGAGTGAGAAATGTTTCCACAATTTTGGCCACCGATGTACATTCATACATACATGTTTACAAATGCAGCACAGCAATATAAAATGTAATATAAAATAAATATATATGTGTGTCGTTAGGGCTCGAGTTGTTACGGGATGCATGTGGATGGTAGTCCCACACTGGGAAAAAAATGACAAAAACCAGTCCCTCTGAAGATATACCACCCCCCCCTCACCGTCCGCCTAAAATCCCCTAATCCCCTAAAATTCGACCACTATGTGGCATATACACAAGTGCACAACTGCATTCAGTTATCAATAAATAAATAGCTATCGATAAATAAAGTAACATTATGCCGTATATAAGGCTCGTGTGTGAGAAAGTCCCGCACTGGTGAGGCAAAGTACATAAATAGCAGAGGTGGACATTTCAGGTCCAGAAAGTAAAAATCCAGACCAAGATTTTGTTTCAACCAATCAACTGAGTACTCTGTGACTGTGACTCTTTATACTGAACTGGTTGGTTGAAACAAAACCTTGGTCTGGATTTTTACTTTCTGGACCTGAAACGTCCACCTCTGATAAATAGTAGTGCAAAGTGAAAAGGTCAGCCAGGCCAGCAGCGTTCAGTGGTGGGAGCCGGTGATCCGTTCTTGACGGAGATTACTAGGTTGTGGCCTGGCTGGTCCAGGTGACACGGTATTATAAATAGCAGCTCTGTCGCGGGCCTTCAACCCGTATCAGTCTGATTTAATCGTGGTGTAACCTATTAACGTGTCCCGTGGGCACAAGGTCAGTGAGCGCAGGCAGTTCATTGACCTTGAGAGTGCGCTTCTTATTTTCGCTGCAGGGTGTCGCGTACGTAGCACGTCCTCGCGTTAGCTGGTATGCCGGATCTAGGCCTGGACGGTTACTGGGGTAATACGGCATGCCGTGGGATTTAGAAATCTCGGCGACAGAATTAGCCAAGCAGGCAGGGGTGACCATTGATAAAATTTAGTTAGCTGGATCTATATAATTTGTTGTCTAAAGACCGTGCGGGCTGATTTTTGGTTATCGGTAGGACACTTGTGTTTTTGTAGTCCTTTGAATTTTTATGATTCTCTCCACAAGTACAAAAGGCTCATTGTCCGGCTCGTGGTTCTGCCGCGTGGCCTAATTACACAAATACCCAGCGCTGTCTGCTCTCAGGCAGGGACAGCCAGCTGCGGCCGGTTCAGGCAGGTTTTACAGAATTGGACTGAGTCGGGCTTCCTGCTGACACCAGCCTCTCACACTCGCTGATTGGCTGATTGAGCGATAGACGAGCGAACTGGGAAGGCGAGGATTTGCAAGCTCGTCGGCCTGCCAGCTCGCGTGACTGAGTACTTCTCCATGGATTCATGCATCCTGCGTGCTTGAGGGTTTCCGTAGGTTCAACGGCAGGAGATATGTGACCAGACGCTACGTTTTCATTGGCTTTACAGGTCTCGTGCAAGCGTTTCACTTTGGCCGCAGTCATGTGACCAGGTGGCCCCTGTCCCGTTCCTTCAGTTGGAGTGGTCTCTCTGCGTAATCATTTAACGATTAGCCTTTCAGAGTAGCGCCCTCAAACCGCAATGATCTGAACTTTCCTCCTGTGAGGAATGAAGACATTCCGCTGATTTGGTTCCTTTTTTACGTACTTAAGGCAATCTCAGACCCGAGTGGGCTGCTTTTTCTCAATCACGCATCTTAATCGCTTAGCTAGCCGAGTCGTCTCCCTAGAACCTTAGATGCACCCCTCTGGTCCACAATACACAAGCATAACGTGTCCTGTCCTTTGACCCCAGGTACTCGTTCCAGGATGAGGAGGACATGTTCATGGTGGTGGACCTTCTCCTGGGAGGGGATCTGCGGTACCATCTGCAGCAGAACGTCCGATTCTCGGAGAGTACCGTGAAGCTGTACATCTGCGAGATCGCCCTGGCCCTGCACTACCTGCGGAGCAAACGCATCATCCACAGGTACGACCTGGTACTGCGTTATTGCTTACGTGATGCTGTCAGGGATGATGCTATGCTTGTGTGCTACGATGTTCGGATACAAATACGTGTATATTGTATGTTTCCAGGTCCAGAAGCTACAAATCCAGACCAAGGTTTTGTTTCTACCAACCAGTTGAGCATAAAGAGTCACAGTCACAGAGTACTCACCTGGTCGGTAGAAACAAAATCTTGGTCTGGATTTGTAGTTTCTGGACCTGAAATGCCCAACACTGAGTATATTTCATCCATCTTGCAACCATTTATCATGGTCATAGTTACTGGGGACCTGGATCCTCTCCCAGGCAGCACAAGCAGGGGTACATTTATGTAAGGGGGACCAGGGGGTGTCCAGCTCCAGTCCAGCAGAGCCCCAGTCCTGCACAGCTTAGCTTTCTCCCTGATCCACCGCACCAGATTCAGCTCAAGAAATGAGTGGTAATTAGCAGAGAGTGAAACCAGGTGTGTTAAATGAGCAGAAACCCAAAAATGTCCAGGGCTTGAGGCTCCCCCAGGACAGGAGTTGGAGACAGGGTTAGACAGCAGATAGTCACTCTGCCCACCCTGGGACTTTAACCAGCAACGTTATCATCACAAACAAAAAATGTCCGTACCCACTGAGCCGATGAGGTATATTTTTTATTAATAACTAAAACTCATGTTATGGATTTGGCCTAAAGTTCAAAGGCTTCGGCTGAAAATATTTCCATCCAATCATAATATCTGACTCAAAATGAAAAAGTAGCTTGCATGGAACTCAAGAATGAAAACCAGCGTGAAACAGACGGACAGCTAAAGGCGTAAGACGCCCCCTCACTCACCGGCGCACAGAGAGTGATACGGCTCCCCGACTCCCGTCTTCAGCCAGTTTGAAGCAGCCTGAACAGCTCCCCCCCCGCCGGTCCCACTAGCTGCTACTTCTGATTGGGATGGCAACGCCCGCGGGCAGGTTAACAAAGGCGCCGAACCCTTATTTCAGACCTCAATTTGACAGATTACTCAGAAACACTATAGCAGATTACACAGTCTGGTGTGTACACTTCCTATTATCCCGGGATAGCACCTGCGGAAGGGAACAGCGAAATTCCAAGCCGTTCATTTGTCTTCAGCGTTCCATATTCCTAACGATGGGTCGTATGTTTTCTGCAGTAGGAGATAATTTTTTTTTTTTGGTCGACATTTATCTTGTGTTTTGCTCTAGATGTATGCTTTGTTTTTCAGCTATGATTTAACACCGCAATACAGCAACAGGCCATTGTAAAATGGGGAGGGGGTGGGGGGCGGGACAGGGATGTAGTCAGGTGACGATCCTGCCATTTATTTGCTTCGCCCTTGGCCCCAGAACACGTGCACAGATCCTAATCCGCTAATCCTAATTCTTACACCTGGGAGGGGATCACTGCACAGGCCAGGGGTCCCCAAAGGGCCAGATTCTGTCTGCAACACGAAACCAAGGTCCAGTACATCCAGCAAAAAATTATTCCCTGGAGTGCCGCACTGGTGCCATGCAGTGGGGGAAGGCTATTCGGCCATCGAGTTGGCTTGGAGGGAATTAAACTAATAATTTAAAGTTGGCAGGGTCCAGAACACAGCGAGGCGGATCGGAGTTCGCCAGTTGGTGACCACTGGCATAGACTATTCTAGAATATAGCCTGGGGCCCCGCTCCACCCTAGGGAAATACGGGGAGGTTAAACAAACTAAATGGCCGATTGATACCCCCCCCCCCCAGCCTGGAAAGTCATCTCAGCCTTTGGTCTCCAATAAAGTTAATCCACCCCCCACCTGCACCCCCATGGACGCCCCCCAGGACCTGGCAGCCATTTTGTTTTTCAGTGTGTCCCATTCACTGCGGTGAGGGAGACCAGTGGGTCTTTACTTACGCCCCCCCCAGTCCCAGAAGCCTTTGCGGGAAGGGGGTGTGGGGGTTAAATCACCACGACGATCCAGTAGTTAACTCTGGATCTGCATGTAAGGTGTACTTAAAAGGCGAATAGCACGGGTGATATTATTTGTGGTGAATTTCCCAAATTCACCGTCCCACGTGGATTCCCTCAGTACACCCCGCATTAGTCCTTTGAAGACACCAATGCCGCAATGTCGTGATACAAAATTTATAGCCTTGTGCCACGTTCAGTTTTTTTTCTAAGCCCAGTTGAGCTTCTCCAGCGTGATTTGCAGTGATGATCCTAGCAGAGTATGAATAGCTGTTTTCATTTTAATTTGTTTTTAATTTTTTCAGATTAATGCTCCCTTCATGTAGGCCAGATCTGTGTCATTATTTAGCCACTGCTGAGTGCCGTACCGTGAGATATCGCCGGTCCCTGAGGGTTGGTTTTGGTCCCTTAGAAGCCATTGCTCGGTGTGGGTAGTTTATTTGTTTTCCAGAATTTGGTTGTTGATTTTGTGACGCTCCCTGGGACGCTCAGTACCTTTGGAAGCTTTTTATATCCGCCTGGCTTGTGTCGGTTGGGGAAAATTCCTCATGTCGTTGTTTCATCATAGGCAAAGTCTAGTGGTTAGACGGATCAGTAACAGGTGTATCTAGGTCGCTTGCAATCAACACATTTCTTGCTGGAAGTACCTTTTAGGGCTGCTTATTTATGAGCATTTTTATAGACTACAGTTCTCAAGAATTTAGTTTTTAATTCATTTTCTTGGCTCAAAGCTTCTAAACACATTCACTACAATTCAATTTATTTTTATATAGCGCCTTTCACAACAGAGTCACCCCAAGGCGCATTACAAGGGTGTATTGTGATACATTCCTACATCATTTATACAGAATAATTAAAAAACAGGTATCATTTTCATAGACAGAGGAGTGCCTGTATTTTTTACAGTGTTAAAAATAATACCTTTGGGATTTCTAAATACCGGGGTATACCATAATACCACGATATTGCCTGAACCTATTGCAGAGGCCAAGCAATATAAAGAAACTGTGCCTGATTTCCAGGACAGAGCATTGTCTATGTCATAATAGATGTAGCATCGATGCTAAGCTAATCCATACCGCAACAGCGTATGTAGCTAATCAGGCACAGGTGGGGACTGAAACACGCTAGAGTCTCCAAGTCACGGACTCAGTCCCACCCTTGCTTCAGCCTTAGGGATGAACTTCCACGGGCAGGGAAATCTCCACGTGTCATTCATCGAGCTCTGCATGTGATCTTATTATAAACAGCGAGAACCGATTGCTTTCGGCTGACTGGAATTTCCATCAAAGGCAGTACAGCTAGGAGTGTAATAAACCTTAGCGACGAGCCGGGCGCTGTAAATGATGCAGAACGTGTTTGCGAATCCTCCCGTACGCTCTGGCAGACGCAGCCCTGCTGTGCCCGAAAAGAAAGCGTGCCTGTTGATTTGAAGTCTCCGAGTTCCCGACTTGAATTCAAAGTATCGAATTTAGGGGGCTCTGAATGTGCTGTATAATGTTCTGTAATTTTGCCTTATCATTGCAACTATGTTACCCATTGGACTGTTCCCTGTGAATTCTAGACGCTGACAGTTCGGTGTTTATAAGGGCGGGGAACCATGCTTCCACATGGTACAAGTTAGGGGTGCAACAATATGACAGTAGAGGGTGATAAAAACCAACGTAGAAAGTCTGAAATATATCTATTATATTATATCCGTGCTGTTCTATTTCGCAATTCAAATGATGAAGTCACAACATATCTGTGACACACAAATATGCTGAAGAGGTATTATAATGACATTAAATACCCATTACAGGTCCCCAATTCACCTTCTTTCAGATATAATTCCTAAACCTGTGCCAATTCGTTGTAATTTTCCTAACACATAGGTACGACGCCCCTCCCCACACAGTGCGCGAAATTCTTTGGCTAGATCCTTTTTTTTTTTATTTTTTTTTTTATGAAATTCCCTTGGTCTGTTTTTCCACAAAGTCTCCCGTGACATGACATGTTGGATGAGCACGTAGTTAAAATTTGCTTTTAATTATCCCTGTCCTTGCACACCTCTAATTAGGACTGCTGTTGGTATGAAACGGCGCTGAGAAATGTCAACGATCTAGATGTCAAAATTTGCGGTAATTATGCCTGACGTAGCTACTGCTGTCGACACACGCGAACAGCTCGTAAATACGGTGCCATTTCAAAGCCCTTTTTCAGACGATCTTTACGAATTGCCAAATTCACGGGCCAAAAGATTGATGGAGAGGGAGGTGCGGTCGTTTCATCACAGTTTACATTTCATCAACCTGTCATGCTTTGTCAGGTGTACAGATCAGTGTTATTTTATCTATTTGTGCTCAATAGCCTGGATACCAGTTGACATGAGACACAAAACCTGTAATCTGCACTCCTGAAGTAGTTTCCCCTTTTCAGCCTCGAGACACATCTGGTTTTGCCTTTCCTCCACGTTTTGGCATCTGTCTGGGTTGTTTTAGTTTCAGTCACCGTTTTTACACTTGACAAATTATTTTTAGCATAACCCACCCCATCAAGCAGCTGAATTCAGATCCAGGTTCCGCATGAGCTCCTCATTTTAAAGCCAAACATCTCCCCGTAGGAAACAACTCAATGCTTCAGTCAACACGCCGTCAGATGTGTGAAACTTACGTCTCTTAGAAGAATAGCTGAAGACTTGCCCTACAATACAAAGGACTTTAACAAGCAACACCATCTTTCACGCCAAGATATAAGGCTTGTTATTGACCTCACTGGGCCAAACAAAGATTGTTTTGTACAGCTTGCTTTTGTTGGTGCCAGTCATTGTATCATCAAAGGTTCCCCCATTACCCAAACGCTTCCAAAACCATACCAGATAAGCATAAGGAGCCTAGGCACCCAAAAGATTCCAGATAGCATCCGTGAGGGTCATGAGGTGTTATCTCAGTAGGGCAGGTGCACAACAGCATATAGTCGACCAGAGCTGGTACACAGGGGGAGTCACACAAAAGACCTATTGAGATCCCCACTCACATTCACAGTCCTCCAGTCCACGGGTGCCAGGAGGATCGGGTGACTGGCTGGCTGTCTCAGTTACCCTGCTCATCGGGATAAGTGATGTAATGAGGCCATTAGATCCAGCTAATAGGTTGTCGGACTAGTCAAGCGAGAGAAGAACCAAGAGGATCAGTTGAACTGACCCCTCCACTCCCCATCTCCTCTCCCACACAAACAACACACACTACCTACTGCCTGTCTCCAGAAGGTGTTTACAAGCAAAAATCAAATTTTATGGCACAGTAAGCGGGGAAATGGATAGCCAGTCTCTTTTTGTTTTCCATATTGCTCCTTCCTTAGAGTTGCCATTGCCTCACTACTCACAAGTTAGTTTGTTCATACGAACAGCATCACGAGAAGCCGCTTTTCACGTGGAGAGTCGTTTTTGGCATTGTTAAAACCATGGCGCTCAATAAACAGCTAACAGGAAATCTGCCAGAAGCACGTCTAGCGTCTCTAGAGGCTATAACCATGGCAGGTCCCATCAGTGCAATGGAAACCTGGAGCAGAGAGACAATGAGAGAAAGCACAGAAAGGGATGCAAAATATGGGACCTCGTCAAGGATCCATTTCAGCTCCCGTGTGTCCAGCGCTTCACCCGCGGTTGCTGCCTGTCACGCATTCATCACACAAACAAATCTGGGCTTTTCCACCGAGTTGCAAAGAAATAACAGTCTTTCAGTTGTTCAACACGAATTTTCCCCATCACTTATGAAAGACTGACTAAGTTTGGTAGCACGATGCTATACTGAAACATAAAGTTGGTACGTGTCCAGCCCATTTGCGTGATAATTAAGATTGCTGCACATTCAGCAAGCTGGCGGAAGTTTCTTGAATGTCACTTCAAACCGCCTCAAGGGTTAGGTCACTTTGAGAAAAACCAAAAGATGTTTATCACCGAGGATCAGCCATGGGTGAAAACAGATACACACTGGGACCTCAAGGAACACAGCGTGAAAGCAGGACGGGAGATGTGGTCTGTGGGCCGTCAGTATCCGTGACAACCGTATCTCCTCATCGTTGGAAAAAAAGCAGAGTGCATGCTGTCCTGCTAATGAAAATTTGTTACACTTGCTTGGCTAGTTGACACTTTTGTCCAAAAGCAGCTTCCAACAATTTTATTAGAAGCAGTGATCTAATCCTTTGTTTCTGTCAGATGTTGTATTAGAGCTATCCACGGTAAGTACGTTGAGTACTATCCTAGAACTTGTACTGGAGACTCTTGGTGTATGAGTCCATATCGCTAACTCCTGCATTCACCACATGACAAATCCCAACTTATTACCCAAGTTAACAGATGTAGGGAGGGATAGGACCATCTGATACAGTGAAGGTGGGAAAGTGCCATCCAGATTAGTATGGGTGTTTCATTTTTTCATTGCAACCCAGGGGAAGTCACTCTCGGGGATGAACAAGAATGAGAGAAAAATGATGCTCTGTCAGTGGGGATGAGACAAATAGACCCCCGGCTCACGACTTTGCCAACTGGGACCAGGACAATTCCCATCCTGGGTTACTAGTCGTCGACAAGGATCAGGTGGGGAAAACAGGAGAAAAATACCTGTGTAGACCTTTATGATCTCTCCCTGGATGGTGATTCCGCCCCCACACCCCCACACAAAAAGCACACACCTGTTTAACGGCACCGCCGATGCAAGCAGCATAGAACAGGAGCTTGAATGACACTGTTTCCAAGACATGCGAAGTCTGGGTTGAGTAACAGCAAGGTTTGCTTTCTCAAAACAGCCATTATTACATCACGACTGTCACAGAGTCTGCAGGGGAACCAGAAGTCCTGTTTACTTTACTTTTGTACTTTTCAACCAGATGGCATCAGCGAGCAGAATAAAGAGGGCACTGATCATATTCCAGAGTAATTCCATTTTTTTGTTCACTGGCTGTCTATTCAGTTATTCACAGTCTGCGATGGGGGGGGTGCAGGGAGAGGATGAAAGGGAGCGAGACGTCTCAGCTGCGGTCCAGAACAACAGGGAATAAAGCCTTGGTCATGACAGGCATATTCTTCAATTGCTAATCAATAATGGTAGTCTTTTCACTGATTAATGATTATGATACCCTTAACTTATAATTCCCGGGTGACACATAATAGATTTACAAATGCCAGACAACAGCTGCATTATTCAGCGAAATTAAAAGGCGGAATATGACTCACTACTTTCTAGTCATTATAATAGCAAAGGGAGTCATTCCTTGGTGAGTCTGTAAATAAATAGTATGTAAATAAACTATATAAAATGCTTCAATCATTTTTCCGTCATTGATTCGCAGCCATGTGCGACCCTAGCTAGCCGCTGCTGCTTTGATAGGATGCGGTCTCATGCTTTTATGTTTTTATGCATTTTATGGGTTTGTGCTTTTAGCGCTGCGCAAAAAACTGTAATGTAGAGTGCTATACCTTTATAGTCTTATTAAAATAATAATTAAACACTTCAAATAATGGTTCAGCGTACATCCGAGAATGAAACTGTACATTTGTCCTTGTTTGAAAATACACTTTCATCAAGAGCTGTATTCATCTTTGTGTTTCATTGTATTTTTAGTAATTTGCTGTGATTCTGACAGAAAAATTCAATTCATGCCTTACATTTTTATTGACATGCAGCACGCTTCTTTTCGAATACTGGAAATGGGGCAAAAAAACAAGGTGTGGTAAGTGGGAATAATAATAATAATAATGCAGGCATTTCTCTTTCCTGTTAAAATTTTATAATTCATGGAAGTGCTTGCGATTTTCTGTCCGTTGTAATCATGGCTCATTTTCATAAAGCGTGGAGGTGTGATAGCCCATCAGTATATTCCATCTGTTCTTAGGCATAGTCTTATGGTCTGGAAGCAGTGATGCATGTGCTTAGCGGTCGCGAATTATCCAGACTGTCTATCAGACCTGAAAGACCGGAACCTTTCGCTCCTAATCACCCCGACTTGGGAGATTTCAGCATGTCCTCACGCTGCATGAACTGGGCAATGGCCTTTAAAATTAAAGTGTGTTTTTTTTCTCCCACTGCCTTTGAAGGAAATGTCACCTCATTAAGTGCAACAAGACTGACCTTTTTCTCGTACTCTCTGACCAAGACCGCAGAGACCGCATGTCAGCGTCTCCTGCGTGGACGTTTGGAAAGAATCGGGCTGTGAATCTTTCCAAGGAATCGCTCCAAGGAAAATGCGCAGGGGCAACATTCATGTTGTGGGGCATCCTCTACCTCGTGAGGCGGCCCTTCTCTGTGGAACGATTTTGGCTACCACCTTGGTGTTGTGGGCCGTCATGTGACTCAGCTGTGCAGGATTTGAATGGATACCTTCAGTTTTGTGAACACACAAGCTAAAAATAAATCAAAATCTATTTTCACTAAATACAGGATAATTAGAAAAATATCATGTTTTTATCGTGCCTAAGTGTAAGCTCCAAAACGGAAAAGCGATAGAATAAGCTGAATCGCCGACAACACTGGGCATTTTTTTGGCTACAGACCAGGGCGTAACTTTGATTTCAACATTGATAGGGGCTCCAAGCTCCCCTCCCCCTCAACACGCACTCACCTCCCACAACACTGGTAGGGACATGTCCCTAACGTCATTACCCAAATCTACGCTCTTTGTGTTTTTAACACCCATCGCCATTTCCTCAGCTAAGAAGCACAACTCTATATGCTAGGCTGTCGCCATGGAAACGGGCAGGTCCGGACTCATCCCACCGCGACGCCGTTCCCCTGGCAGCGTCCTTCGCAGGTTCATAGCAAAACACCTGCTGCCGCCGCCGGCTGCTGCTCTGGCCTGGAGGGAAAGAACCTCTTCATTACGGAAAGTTTGAAGGCTGGGTCATACACCGAATCACCTGGGTTTGGTTACCCGGCAGTGGTGAGCTGGTGACTTTGACAAACCTGTAGTTCCAGTACACAAGCACACCAGGCACAATCTCTAAGGAGATGTATGCTGAGAGAGGCAGGGATGGGCAGGTACTTAAATCCCGGAGTGTTGGGTTTTAAGCAGGGAGGAAACTGAGTCAATTCAAACAGTCACAGTTAAGTGACTGGTTTTTCCTAACAATACACACGTCCATTGATGCATCACATGGTGCCTATTTCTAGGAGACTTCAGGCTGTTTGTATAAAAGTTCACTTAAAGTTCTAAAGTGCACAGTTCACTGGTGTTAAAAAGCATTGTCGTTTTAAGGGCTGCTCTGTTATAACCAAAATAAATGTAATTTGAATGTTTCGTAACGTTTCATAATGTTTCATAACAGTCACGACAACATAAAAACACTTAAGGAATTACTTTTGCACCCTTGATTCCTTGTGGCAAGACACAGTTTGCAGCATTTGTCATCCCAATGAGCCTAAGCTAATTTGTGTAGTGTGTAACTAGTGTGTGCATACATGTAAGTACCAGTCCACGTTGTAGCCCGGTTTGAATGTGAACGGCAACAGGCTTCTCGTCATCCTGGCCAGGATGAACGTTTAGAAGACGGGTCAACGGATGGATCGTTGAGTGTTATGATGCATGTAGCCCACCTAACATAAGTGCTCTTGTGTGTCTTCACAGGGATATCAAACCAGACAATATTCTTCTGGACGAACACGGTAAGTTTTTGTGAATCCCACACAGGACAGTGTCTTCATGACCAGATAGCAACGGCATCAACCTGTTTCAAGCCCTCTGCGGAGCTCCCGTCTTCAGTGAGGAGCGAGCTCCATTTGTTTAGCGCCCTTCTAGACAGCCAATGGGACGAGGGACGTGTCACAGCAGGGTTCCGCCACCTGCGCAAGTGTCGTCGCGGTAACAAGGCTGATCCATCGCTACGTCCTTCGTAGCGGAACCCCATGGCCCTCTCTCGTTATGCAAATGGGGCCCGTGGGAATGTTAACGAAGGGAGCACAGAGTGTCTCACTCACTTCACTTCCAGGGCCGGGTGATGGAGATAAAAAACAACCCCAGTGATGCTGCAGAGGGGGTTGTAGGAGGGGATGAAATAAAAGAGAGAAGAAAAGCCCCCCTTTATTTCATGCAGACTGGTAGCCCCGAGGCTGCAGGCTTTATTCTTCTTGCAGAGCTTGCGTGCGTTTGTACGCCTGCCCTGAGGCATTGATCTGGAAAGCCCTGTTGATGTTCTTACAGAATTATAATTTCCAACAGCTATGAATGCCCCAAGATCTTTTAGGTGTTTAAGTCACATCCTGTTGAGCTGTGCTGCTTTGAAGTGAAGCGGGCAGCCAACACTTCAGGCATGCCTTTGACTGTGCTCAGGTCCATCACTGAGCACACCACTGCTTCCCGATACCAACTAGCCGAGCCTGAACGCGGAGACCCACGTGGGTCTGCCGGGGATGCCGAACTGATCCCTTCAGCACAGATGGCCTGCTTTTCTGCCTAATGTCACATGGGGTAGAAAGCGGGTCGCATTTGAAAATGAATCTGCCTATCAGAGTAACTAGCATCCAGGGGAGATGGGCCTCTCATGAACTGGCACATGCAAGGAGGAGAGGAAATGCCAATCAGTGCGGTAGGCTGGGGTGTTTCCACGAATTCAGCTCAGTCTTCCAAAGAGAAAGAAGTAAAAAATAGTTTTATCACAGTGATGAATCAAACAAGGTGTTAAGCTCAAAGCACAGACAGTGCGTTTTGGGTCGGGTGACTGAACAAAATGTACACAGTTAGTTTTTTCTACCCATTTTTCAAGGAGAATCTCTTTCACCGTCGAGGTAGAGACAAAGTGTGCAGACACATAGCCTTCATCTGCCCCTACCTCCCACCGGGCTGCTTTTCACTCTGCAGGAGAGCAGCTCTGGACCAGAGGCTTCAGCAGTCAGGGTCCTGCAGAACGTTCAGTCAGCAGCTACTGAAATGGGTCCGGTCACATGCCATGGCGATTTGGTTGCGTTGACGAAACCAAAGTGCACCGTTGCCCGTAGAAACTATCCGAGTGATATTCCCAGCCTCATGCCTTAAATGCTTAGGAAATATTATATCTTTTTGGTAACACTCTACTGGACAGGGCACAAATAATATAGTATTACGTATTTTTTTAATTAACCAAAAACTAAGTCTTAGTTACATACTGATATCATGTTCATCATTATGAATCATCCCAATCAGTTACAATATTTGTTATATCTGTTCATTCTGTAATCCTTTGAGAACTACTGAAGGAACAAGTAAATAATGACACAAGTGAAATATTGATCTCATGTTTAATTATTTATGAATCGTGACGCAACGTTTCTCTGAAGTAGCAACTGTATCTGTTCATGATTTGTTCATGATTTTTATTTCAGTAGTAACTGAGTTATTACTAAGTATTTGTGCCCCGTTAAGTAAAGGGTTACCATTTTTTCGTTATAATCGCACCCAGGGAATGCCAGAATGCTAGCAGTAGAGCAACTAGAGCGCAGTAATAGTAGTTTGGGCATCTAAGTCTTACAATTCAGAAGAAGTTGAAATGCCTGGCATCTGATTGCCTATGTGTTAATTCACCTGTCGTTCCCCGTCATACTTTCTGAGGCAGCAGCACTTTTGCCGAGGTGTTCCAGCCGCCCTTGTGAACTTCTCCCATGGTTTTGTCGTAGGGCACGCCCACCTGACGGACTTCAACATTGCCGCCGTCGTAAAGGACGACCTGAGGGCCAGGTCACTCGCGGGGACGAAACCATACATGGGTAAACAAGTCGATAGCACGGCCTCAATTTCCTGCTTTAAATTTCAACCAATAGCATCACCCAAAACTTTCTGGGGACATCCAGCTTGTCTTTCTCCTCGGGTTCGCACCTTTAAGCTTCAGGGTACAGATCCATAACCTCTAGATTCCCGTTAAGGTCTCACTTGGGTCTTTTTGACAAGGCCTTTGTGTCCCCATAGGATAATGTCTCATCTTTGATTATGCTTCACTTAATGATTTGGATCAATGCCTGTCTGCTTCCAAGGCATCGGATCCACAGCAGGCTAACTGAATTATATATGGATTCTAATTCAGAGTAAATTGACCCCTGCTAGCCCACGTCTCTCATCGAACATGATTAAATGTGATGAATGATGTCAGTTTCTGGCGGACCAGACAGAAAGCATGCTGCAAAGAGGGAAGGGGGAGGTTACACATTTTGTAATTTCTTTTCCTTTTATGCTGTTTGATGAATGAACAAACATCGAACAAACACTGATGAATGAACATGACGGCTGACAAACAGCATCTGTTGTCATTTTTAGGGCAAGAGTCAACGTTGAAAGCAAAAATATTCAGTAGTGAATTATCTTGTTTTTGTAAAGAAAGGAAGTCTATATACAGTGTAGCGTACCTGGGTAAATTATCAGTTTTCTCCTTTTTTCTAATTATTCGTCAGTTTACCTTAAAATAGGTCATTCCACAGATATGGCTTGTGAGTTATGTTTACATGCTTTGTACATAGGATGTGCCCTTGACCTCTGACCCTTCGTGTCACATGATGCAATTCCAGCTCCAGAGTTGTTCCAGCCCTTTGACGCAACCCATCCCGGTTACTCCTTCGCTGTGGACTGGTGGTCCCTTGGTATCACCTCCTACGAGCTCCTACGTGGACAGGTACCTTGGCCAAACATCGCCAGCCCCCATTTCAACCGCCTACCTGGATACAGTTTGCCATCGTTCATTCGTGCACTAGTACACTCCTGGTTCTGCTGTGGTAAAGTGATTCACCACTGGGCTTGCCAAAGGTAGCCAGGTGGAGTGGCACTGTGATACCATAAGCCGGTGTTTTCCGACCCAGTCATCAAGGACCCCCAGACAGTCCATGGTCTGGCTCCCTCCCAGCTCCCAGCAAACCGGAAGCAACCAATCGATTCATCAGATGCTGGTAGCTCGGGGAGAGCCGAAATATGGACTGTCTCAGAGCTCCCAAAGACTGGGTTGAAAGAGTGCCATAAACTACCGGAAGTGACTGGCGACAGCGCAACAGCATGGTGACGGCACAGCACCGGGCGGAGGAATCTACCCGAACGGATGTCTGGCTCGAAATTCCATCGCATACCCATGTGTCCGTGTTGCAGAGGCCTTACGTCATGTGGACCAGCATGTCGTCCAGCGACATCCTGCAGGCATTCCGCAGCCACCCCATTTGCTACTCCCCTACTTGGTCCACAGAGATGAAATCCCTGCTCAGAAAGGTACAGTAAGGCCTGAGAGGCCTCACCCAATCATCGGAAGAGCCCCGGTGGGTCATAATGTACTGTTCTCTTCCCTAAATGTGTTTCCTCAATGCCTGGTCCTCAAACTCCCTCTTCCCACAGCTGCTGTGTCTCGACATGGATCGACGTCTCTCCTGCCTGTCTGACCTGCAGGACCTGGATCACCTGTCTGACATGAACTGGGATGCCGTACTCAGCAAACAGATCACCCCGAGTTTCCTTCCCAATGCAAGTCTCCTTTCCCCCCCCCCCCCCCCCCCCCACATCGGACACCAATGGCTGGTCTCTTAAACTGTCCTTTAAGAACAGTCAATGGCTGGTCACCGTCGTTTTAGGACAGCCAATGACTGGTCACTGTTTTCTTAGGACTGGCTGATGTTCGTCGGCTGTAAGCAGAGCCTTGGTCTGACCTGTGCTCTTTTGATCCGACCCCTGCAGAGGAGGCGGCTGAACTGTGACCCCACCTTCGAGCTGGAGGAGATGATCCTGGAGTCAAAGCCCCTTCATAAGAAGAAGAAGAGGCTGGCGAGGAGGCTGCGCGACCAGCATGGGGCCGAGAACTCCCCCCAGGTCAGGCTGTCCTCAACAGCGCAACCCAATGGCCACCTTCTTCCCGCCTCGCGGTACTGGGAGGCAGGCTGCCATGGCAACCAGAATTCCCGAGATACCTTAACGATTAAAGACACATTAGCGAATGCTGAAAACGCGTTAAAAATATACAAAAGTACCTGCCCGCAGCCTCTTCCAGAATAAATTAGCAGACTTTAGATAGACTAAAGAGACTAAAACAAAACTGTGATATCGAAGATTTATTTAACTCTTACATAAGTTAGCAACCATTTTACTGCCAGCGGAAAAATATAAGTTAATCTGGTGTGAGATTGCGGAAACTGATGGAGACGGACTCCATAGACAGCAGTACTGGAGAGATCAGGGGGAGGGAGAGTTCGGCAGAGCAAGGATTTGTCAAGTGTCTCCGTTACCCTCAAGGCCCCAGAAAGTGGAGTAGATTCATCTGTGAGCTGACTTTGGCTGACACGCAGCGGTCAGGAAGGAGGCTTGGGTTCTGTACCCCCTGTGCTTGGAATTGCTTTGATAGGCAGAAATTTGGTGAATCCTGTATTTTCCTTTCTGTCCAAAAGATGTGAGAAATAGTGAGAAGCACTGGGGAGCAAAGTTGTTTATCAGAAGTCAAAAATCTTCTGAAGTAGTTTCACTGGGACAAAGCAAAAAAGAAATTCTGACAGAACGTAACATACACAGATGCTTATGAGTCAGGAAACTTATGAATAAAACATAATATAAATATTTCTTCCTTCAGTTAGCAACGATGAGGGAAAACCAAATTACATCACTCAGGTGGTGACGGTTGCAGCCAGCTGGTGTTTTTTGTGATGCTGTACTCAAGAGCCTCCCCTGGTGGCCAAATGTTTGATAGCCGCAAGTCGTTAACCAAAGAAGCAGTTTCCATCCGAATGGTTCGCAAACATCACTTTCTGCACCGTTGCATCCCACGGCCCCCTATTTCACTCTCTGGAAATCTGATTATAAAGGAATCAGCTAATGTTCAGGGCCATAATTACCGTAATTACCGAGTCAGGTGTGCTGGAACGGAAATATAACGATTTTGTGCATTTAAACACATGCGGTAATAGATGCATAGGTGCATGCAGCAAGGATAGGGGCGGTGCTTCTGCTGCATCAGTATCTCTGGAAAATCTCTGTATGCCAGGACCATGGAGTTGTGACACCATTCAGTATTGGCCATCCTGAAAATCAGACACAATCAAATTAACCAGTCCTTAAAAGGGCAGT
Organism: Hippopotamyrus pictus; assembly: GCA_026781145.1. NCBI lineage: Eukaryota > Metazoa > Chordata > Actinopteri > Osteoglossiformes > Mormyridae > Hippopotamyrus > Hippopotamyrus pictus. Next base: position 3,683,498 of record JAODLC010000052.1, on the reverse strand, counting down.
ACACCCCAAAACTGAAAACAAACAACATATAACTTATAGGGACTTTAATGCTACCTTGCTTGTATCTTCTATGCAGTGTTACGATTGGTGCATGGCGTTTGGTAGAAGAAAATAGTTCCTATATTAAACTGCTCATTGCAAAGTCTGTGGATTATCTTGAGTAACCGGGTCATGATTTCTGGTAAGAGACATGGATGTTGGATTTTTCAAATGTATTGTTTTGGCGCTTTAATTGCCACAGAAAGAATGCCACTGACCCCCATTATATTCGAAAGAAGCCTGACATTTCTACAGCCAATATCTCCAAAACTACGCATCTCCCAGCAGAACAACCTAGATGGAGACATCGCACTAAAGCCCATCTAAAACATATCTTATTTCAGTTTTGGGGTGAACTGTCCCGGTAAAGTTCTTTTAAGAAGTATATATTTTTTAGTATATTATACAAAATGATATTGTTGAATCTGTTCTTCCAGTCAGATCACAATTTAAGCTCGGGTCTTGCATTCATTATTGCCACTTTTTATAATTTTATCGTTGTTTTCTGAGTTTTTTCAACTTTTTTCAAGACAGCTGTGGTATTGTGCTTCAGAGGCGGGCCAGTTGCATAACCAATCGACAAGAAAAGCATTTCCAAGTCCCACACAAATACCGAAGCACCAAAAAAAATACCCTCGCTGCTTTGGTACTTTAGGTACTGGAACTTTTGGTACTGGTACTCTACCGGAAGTCAGTGGAAAATAGAAAGTACTGAAAGTACTATACCAAAAGTACAGTGCCTGGTGTGGTGGAAAAGCGCTCTTACTGTCCCTCGAATGCTTTTATGGGTTGATTGGTAGCCTGGGAGACGTTTGTGGAACAGGAAATGGATCGACCCATTCTGGGAGGGGGGAATAGAGTAAGCACTATGTGCAATACTTACTGCAAGAGCGTGCCAGATCAATACCTAATGTCTGGCCCCAGCTCATTATTCTGGGCTGTGCTGTTTCCTTGGCCAGCTGCAGAGTGCCCCCACCCTCCAAGCCCATATGCCACGCTTTTAAGACCTTCATTGACAGGGGAATTAACTGGGATACCTCATAGGTAGTCGAGTCATAAATTGGCCTAGTGAGGTGGGGAGGAAGAAGGAGATGTGTGCATCTTGTTTGCTCATGGGAGTTGGACAAAAAATGTTCTGAGGGCAGAACGAAAAATAATTGGTCCAGAGAGATAACCAATCAGATTGTATAGGAGGTGAGTCCAAGCAGCTAGAGGAGGCGGGACCAACCAATCAGATGTCTTGGCCCCGCCTCCTGTAGTTACTTGGATCTTGTGTGAATGTGCTCCATTCTGATTAGGAGAAAATTAAGTACAACATGAACTTCTTTGGTCTTCGGTGCCCCGGTATCCTGTTAGAGCCGAGCATCTCAGAACCACTGGCCTGAATAAATAACGAGTCAGACATCTCCATAGCTCTAATCAGTGAGTCAACGTACCATTTGTAGCAGAAGAACGTGACAGCCTCTCACTATAACCCAACTGTCGCACACCTCTGCATGTTCAGAGTGTGACTGACCATGTGAGGAAATTTGTGGCCCTTTTTTCAGATGATCAGTAACTATTTTTTTGCCACGAAACATTCCCGTTGGGTATCAGCATAATTAAATGACGAAAACATGATGCAGAATCTCCCAGAGTTCCTTGCGGCTAACCACGCGCGAGTGCGGCCCAGATGACGGGCTTCAGGCGCCCATCACACCTGACACGTTTCTTGATCATAGTATCCCAAAAGTCATCTTATTTGTCAGCTCCTGTTACCGTTTGCTGTCACATTGTCACTTGCGGTTGGGTTGGGTTATGGTGTTGCTGGTGGAAATAACCTACTCCGTGTGTATCTCAGCTGCACCTGTTTGTACAGGTTAAGTGTGTCGCTCACGGGTACAACAGCAGCTACTCAGTGTGTATCTCAGCTGCACCTGTTTGTACAGGTTAAGTGTGTCGCTCACGGGTACAACAGCAGCTACTCAGTGTGTATCTCAGCTGCACCTGTTTGTACAGGTTAAGTGTGTCGCTCACGGGTACAACAGCAGCTACTCAATGTGTATCTCAGCTGCACCTGTTTGTACAGGTTAAATGTGTTGCTCACGGGTACAACAGCAGGTCCTCTTGGGCACCAGGGACCTCCTGTGTCCTTGATCTACATTCTAAAAAATGCACCCACTACACCAGTACCAGCTGGCTCTCTTGGCAAAAATGAGTGTTCGCCAAATAGCAGATGAGCAGTGTAATGAAGTTAAAGTACCGATATTGTAATTAGCACTAAACAATGCTTTTGTTTGTGCACAGTCACGTACTATAGGGTTTCCTGTTATTTCTGATAGACGTTCTACTCAGTGATTCAGGTGGAGAACCATCAAAAGCTTCTGAGACGTATCGAGAGCACCCTTCCCTCGGGAACAGCTGCGGCGTCTGAGCGCTTCAGGCGACCTTTCATCTCGTCAGTTCATTTCTGGACAGATAGCAGCACGGGAAATTCTAGGTTGTCCAATCGACGCCACCACACAGCGGTTGCTAGGGGACGTGTCCGGGGGGGGGGAACCGGAGTCGTGTTTATTGTCATGAGAAGCAGGAGGACCTGTTGGATCGCGGGTCCGCAGTAAGGCGACCCCCTGACCTGCCGTGTGATGATCGCTGGGATGTTTGTTTTGAGAATTCCCTGGGCTATTTCTGTCAAAGTGAGTTACTCACCATCGTCAGCTTCCACCTCTTGAAAAGATATTCTGGGTCGTCAGATCAGCCGTCGATTAAGTGACCCCCTTCTTTCTTCACATTCTCCCCCAAAATGCACTTAGCGCGTGTCCTTCATAGCCTGTGACACCTCTTCACTGCCCCTTCAGTACCATGCCGCCGCCGCTCCTGCGACAGACGTCGACAGCCCTCAGTGGGGGCGAACGCTCTGACTTTCTTCTCTGCTTCAATACCACAGAGCAACCAGCTTCAACAGCGGCTGGAGAACATTCAGAGGGACTTCATCATCTTCAACAGAGAGAAGTAAGTCCATGCATAATTGGTAGCTACAAAAAAAATATTGCCAGTTCTTAAGATGATATTGATGCAATTCCTATTTCTGATAGACTTAGTGGTGATTGATGTTCAAGAGCATTTCTCAGTTTTATTGTTGTTTGTTTGTTACCTTTCTCTCAGTCTGCAACACTAAAAGCCTGAGGTTTCAATTCACAGTTTAGTATTAATGAGACTTCTGTCTTTCACGAGGTAGCCATTTCAATTCAGCTTTCGTGACTTACCGCTATAAATGTTTTCCTGTCAGAATGTGGTAACAGTACTTGAAGGTGGTCGAACGTTAAGTCCCGTTCTCTGAATGAAGAAATGGTTTCGTACAGAGGGCAGCCCGTCTCCCCACGGCACACGGGAAATAAGCGATCATTTCAGCGACTCATCGCCGTCCGCTGACACCCGCTTCTCTTGCAGAGTCCTTCGTGCTTGTTTCGCAGACCGGGAAATGTAAGCGGTGATGTGTTCCCTGCAGGTTAAGAAGAGTCACAGTGGACAAAGACGTGAAGGACGTCATCAGTAATGAGAGGTACAAGGACACAGAAGACGGACAGAACAATAACGTGGTCCCTGCTACCTTCAAGTCGGGGTAACGGCTTGCATGCGGCCCATAGCAACACCGGTCTCAACAACCCACCATTGCACGGCCGTGCATCGAGGCAAAACTCCACGACGCCTCTCACCCTCCCAGAGACCCTTTCCCTCCACAGGCTGCTGGGGTTACCAGAGTCACTCCCCCAGGGGGGCTCAAGCCAAAAAACAATTGTTAGGGGATAAGGGGTCTGATTGTTCCTAGCAAGACATCAGAGAAGATACCGGGGCCTACCAGGTCACCAGTGGCAATCTGGCGCAAAGTGCAGCATGCTGGAGCTGCTCTGCTATTGGCTGGCTGTTCCGCGGCGGCGTTCATCACAAGCCGCCAGGAGGACATCTGTAGGTCAAGAGGTTTCTCAACAGGAACTTAAAGGAATGGCACGTGTGACACTAGACACCAGACTTGGGATGTTCCCTGGCTCTGAGTATGGGTAGTTCTGCGAATATTTGCCGCTAGCATCTACCTCGCGGGAAATCAGTCGACAGGCGCGGGACGTGTTTATGTGGTTCTGCACCTCCGCGGCTGAACGCCAGCTTCCATTCCAGACCAGTTTGCTGAAGACAGCTGTCTGGATTCTGGAGCTGATTACACAGCTGCATATAAAAATCCAAGCGAATGAGTTATTGAACAAAGACTGGGCGGATTTAGAAATTTAGACAAAGCCAACTTCCTCCATGGCAGGCTCTGAAGTAGAATTTTTTTTCCTGCTCTGCCATTAAGGGCTGTATGTCTGTGTGGCTTCTGCTTCACCTCGAAGCTGGAAGAGAATCGGGTTTGACCTCTTGACCACGTCTGGACGTCGTTTTGACTTTGCTGGTTGCGTTTCTCGTTGGTGAATTCACACCCCACAGGTGTGTGCTCAACCCTCTGAACCGATGAGACAGTGGGACAGTAGTAAACACGTGACCATGAAGAACAGTATACCTGAACATCTCACCATACGTTAGCTGTGAATGCCGAGGTATATGAATGAAATCCATCTAAGAAAATCGCAGGTTACAGAGCCAGTAGTGTATGAATGTTAAGTTCACAGATATTAATAATATGTACTGTGAATGAAAACAAATGTTGTAACAGAAGGGAACATTACTATGTGCAGTGCTGATATTTGCTATTCTAAGGTGTACTTATCCTGTCACAGAGCTAAAACAATCTGTTTATAACCATTAGCATCCGGTTTTTGGTAGGACACTTTCATATATGGGGCACCAAGCTGGCATTCAGCCGTGCGGCTTCTCTTGGCTATTTGACTGGCTGTCTCCTGGTGTGGAGCCCTCAATAGCAATCATCAAATGCAGGGATACTGCAAAGGCCTTTATAGCATAGCCGTTCTGAGGTGTGTGTGTGTGTGTGTGCTCAGGGGTGCCCTCGATACACTAATGTCTATTAGCCCACTTTGCAGCTAATGGCCCGAATGCATTTGTTGACGGTTGATGATATGAATGAACTTTTTGGAACCACCGAGACTACTATATTTCTGGGCAACACTTTACTTAAGGCCATGCTTTCAGACAATGTAATGGCGTGAAAATGTGCTATACAAATAAAATTGAATTGAATTGAATTGAATTGAATTAATTAGTAATTTATAAATATGGCTATAAATATTTATAAAAAGGCATAGTACATTATAGCCGTGTTTATAATGCATTATGAATGCTCTATGAAGCTCTCAGCTATAATGCACTATATATATACCTTCATAATGCATTATAATGGTCAATATAACCATTATGGATGCTTTATACTACATTATGAAGGTATCTATAGTGCATTATAGATCAGGGCTTCATAAAGTATCTCGTAGTGCATAATAAACATAGCTATAATGTGTTATGCCTTTGATAAATATTAAAGTCATGATTATAAAGCTTTATCAATGCATTATTATTTGTTATGAATGTGTTTATGAATTACTAAAAACATTATGTGAAGTGTTACCAGTTTTGTGAAATAAAACAGTGAGATGGGTTTGCCTCAGTCATGCTGTACAGGTAGCTATTCAAAGATCCGCTCAGCGGCGACGTAGCAGTTTAAAAAGTGGAGGTGGGACTCTTCGTGAACAGTTCCTTCGGGCCAGATAATACAGCTAAATAATGTAAGCTGTGATTATTAGAGGACATACGGCACAGATACTGATATGGATACCCCACAGTAACAGCCACAATGAAATAAAAAGAGCTCTTTATGTGATTTTACTGGGTTATTCTCCATGTTTTCCTTTTTTGCCATCGTCCTGTTTTTAAATGTAAGCAAATACTGCCACCTGGTGACCGCAAGAGGCATTGCTTTACGTCAGAACACGTTTCTGTAATACACACATATGTAGTAGCACAATTAGCAACCCTTTTTAATAAAAGCTGAGGTAAGATATTGTTTTTTTTACCTTCACTGTTCCCTATCTGTATCTGGTAATGACTTCTGTTTGTAGGACTCTGTTTAGATATTTACCAAGACTAGCATCTGAATCATGTGGAGCAAAAAAGCAAGAATACTACAGGAAAAGCATAAGCATCCTGACGCCAAGACCCTCTCAGACTTAAGCAGCCGCTGGCCCAGGCTGTTCTTTTGCAGATTAGATAATATCTCTCAAAGTGATTTGGTCAGCATTCAAGTCAGGGGGCGCTGATGAGGCTGTTCTGTGATGCGTGAGGACAAGGGTCTGATGTTTACTGGGGCAAAAGAGGTTCGAGAACACGAGACGTGGATTTTAAGCCGAGGTACGGACGTTTTGTGCAACAGCTGCAAGACGCAACCTCAAAATATATTTCGCCAAACATAATTATAACAATGGTATTATTCGCTCTGAAGTGTGCCTACCTCTTTAAATAAGCTCTCAAAATGAATCACAAAGTTTTCCCGGGCCTCTGTTGCTGAGAACTTGAAAGTACATCAATCATTTGTTCTTGTTCAGTTACTTAAAGGAGCAGCGTGCAAAAAATAGCAGCCAATCATGGGCACCCTTGCTTGGGTGGGTACTTACACAGAAAACAATTCTGCGGGGTGATGTTGCAGTGGATAAACAGCCTAAATATAGTCCTCTTTTGTACCAGAACCAATTGACCGTTAACTGGAAACAGGAAGCTGGTTTAAATTTGGTTTGTTTGCCTTGATTTTGAAAGGAATGTTGTACACTCCAATTCTGGAAAAGCGGTTTTGTTTTACAATGTGGTAGAAGTAGGTGGTGATGGGAATGAGACAGGCCACTAGGGAACACAACACATTATTCCCCCTCCCATTTTAGTAGATAATAGTTCTTAAGTAATAATAGTTCTCTAAGGGGGCAGCATGGTGGCGCAGTGGTTAGCGCTGTCGCCCCAGAAGGTTTGAGTCTCCACCATGGCTCCATGTGTGTTGAGTTTGCATGTTCTCCCCAAGTCGTCGTGAGGTTTCCTCTGGGTACTCCAGTTTCCCACCACAGTCCAAAAACATGCTGAGGTTAATTGGAGTGACTAAATTGCCCATAAGGGTGCATGTGTGAATGAATGGTGTGTGACCGTGCCCTGCGACTGGTTGGTCGCCCCATCCTGGGTTACCTCCTGCCTCGTGCCCGTAGCTGTCCGGGACCCCCCGTGACAAATGGGGTATAGAAATAGTTTTTTAAGTTTTTAAATTGTGAGACCGCTTCTCTCACTCTCTGCCAGGAAGTTGCTCCTTTCCTGCTACAGAATAGGAAAGAAGGTCATTCTCAGAGATCTAGGCCATAGGATTTAAATATCTCACCTGTTTTTTTTCCCGGGTAACACATGGACGTGTCAACATTCAGGGTGGCACTCGGAGCAGCTAAGGACACCGCTAGCCTCGAGGCCGGTGCTTTTAAATCACAGCGCTGAACTATTGAACGGGTGACACCACGTGACACGAATCCCAAGCCTCACATGAGCATCGGCTAATAGCAGCGCGGGGGCGTTGTGGGGACACTGGGCAGGGAATGGGAAACCGTCGATTTAATCCCAGCTTCTCCAGCGGCATGACAGGTGTGGGTATAAGATGGTGTACCTGTGATCGGAAGGTCACTAGTCCAAATCCTAGAGTTGCCAGTCTGATGTCACTGTTGGGCTCCTGAGGAAGACCTTTAACCCTGGGACTGGCTGTCAATTCCTTCTCAAAAATGTCCTTTTGAATAAAATCATCTGCTAAAATAAAGATACCTAAGCCTAGTCATTATCTGGACTGCCCATTAATTCCTGTGCTTCGGTCTAGACAGTATAGACAAGCTGAACATCGATACCTGAGCAGAACCCACGCATCGATTATCGTAATGCGACTCCCATTTAAACGGGGTCGGTAGACTGGTGTAGCCAGCTGGTCTGCTGCAAATGCTGATGACATCTCCTGATAATGGTGTCCCAGAGAGGGAGGATGGCAGGAAGACAGGGCTGAGAAGACTATGGATGTTATTAAATGCCAAGAATGCAAAGACCGTTCTTGGGGTCTTGGCAGGACCGGTCGTAGAGCGATGTTGGTTCGCGATGAATCATGGGATTGGTCTCGTTCTGCAAGGATGCAACTGATGTGTCCTTGATATTTGGGGAGGGCAAGAACAACATCGGGGTATTTTTATTGTTCACTGGTACTTCTGTCCTTGAATATTGGAACTGGTCTTCGGCGATGGAAGATGACATAATGCGGGTACGCGAGAATACAAGTACGGTCAAGTACGCATGTTGAGGAACACCCCATGAGAGCTTCCAGCAGATTCTCACAAGTCACCAGGAAGGTGGGTCTAAGTTATGGTGACACTGGTGTGGAAACCCTGTTAGCGCTAATTAAACGCACCATCACCAGAGTGCTCAGGCACCTGTTCACACTGATCATTTCCACACTAAACGTCACATGTCACCTTTAAGTCCTTCTTGGCACTGTGGTGACATGTTGGGGGGAAAAAAAACACTCAGGATCGCTGACAGATGTTGATTTACTAGGCTGTTTGAAAATGTGAACCCACAGCTTTCGTCTGCACGTCAGGGTGAATTATAAGGGGGGTGACGTAAAGTCTTTCGTTCACAAATGGTGCTGACAGAAGCACAAAGGTTGGGAGGCGTGAATCTATGCACAAATGTCCTGTGTGGAGTGAAACGTGCAGTGTGGGGGATGGGGGGGCGATAGGGGGGCAGTGTGGATCCCACCAGACCCCTCCATTAAAGCAGAGAAGTGATTTAGATTGCAACTCGTTTATTTCGGAAAAAATTCGTACAACCACAAATCACGTCATTGTTTTTTTTTTTTTGACCTGCTTTTACTGGGTTCTTGAAACAACAGTAAAAAAGAACATAAAAAAAACCAAAACAGTCAAAGTAACATAAATATTAAAAACCGACTGTTTGTTTTCTTTCTCACATCATTCAGTGATTGTAGCTCCTATGCTCTTACTACTGCAAAATTGATTAATGCTGTAAAGAAAAAAAACAACAAACAAACAAAAGAAGATCCTTTGGGTTTGGAGAACCTTCCTCCCATGACTGCAGCGCAAACGCTTACAAAATCCTGACTGATTCTCTCCTGGTGCGACACACAGATTAGAAACATCCAGACTGCATGTTGAATCAGACAGTCTTTCCCACGTTGCCTGTTGCCAAAAATAAAGCTTCTCCTAACCTTGTCTGGTCGTCTCCATGGACTCATTGGTGTAAAAGTTCTGACAGCAGAGGTCGACTCAGGGAAGAAGCGCCAAGTGGAGCCCGGCTTGTGCCCAAGGAGCTGATGCTACAGACTGGAGCTGATCGACTAGCATCGAGGCATGAGCCAAGGAGGCCAGACCATATTCCAAGGATCCCAGGGCCCCCTACTGGGGGTAGGACATCCACTGGCCTCACTCTGCCACACCAGAGTCTGACCTCAGCACACCTGGGTCCCAGAAGCCCGAACTAAATTGAACGCCCATTGCTGGGAAAAAAATCCACTGGATAATTTTGGATCGATGTCTGCATTTCCCAGCCAATAACTTTTCCATCAGGGATGGAAGTTTTATGGGAAGTGACAGAAGCTGACTGCCCATGTTGGCAAAGGAACAAAAATCAAAATGGCCGCAGGTTAACGTTGTTATTCCGAAGCAGGTTGTTCCACTTAGTGTGGGTCTTCATCTTTTCTTAGTACCAAACGCTTGGCCAGAGTTATCTTTGCAGGCAAATTAAGCTATGTCTTACTATGTTTTACTTTCTCTTTTGAAAACCATGTTATTTTTTTTCCCCAAATTATCCGCTAAATGTGTAATTAGGACAGGCAAAAAAGCTGCAGATTGACAAGCGAATGCAAATGACAGTTACAACGAACAGCCAGGACAGGGCGCTCAGGAGGAAGGGTAAAAATGTGGCCCTTTTCTACCGAACGAGTTCTTGCATGTTTACAAAATCTGCGTACCAGATACATGTTTTTCTTTCAATTTCATTTTTTTTTTTTTTTTTTTATTTTTCACGCTATCAAATATTCCTGGTTCAATAACCGAAGGATACAGCAACTGCACCATTCACAAAGCTACAGGACATCTACCGGAACTCACACTGCCACCTATGGGGCGATTTATGGAACTGCGTAATTCTACTGCATGGGTATGATGCCGCAAGCTACCTGAAAGTAACGTTAAAAAGGAAAAAAAAAAAAAAAAAAAAATCGTAAACATAAAAAAAGGAAAAAGCAACATTCTGAAATGGGCAGTATTCCTTTTCCTAGAGAGCAGGCAAAAGAGAAAGAGTGAATTTCTGTGGAAAGGTATTCAGCTGTAGATCCTTTATTTTTGAAGCACCGTTATAGGGAATTGTGTTATGAAGGAATATTGTGCTCACATCACGCAAAAAAAAAGCAATTTTATAACCACTTGTTACTGTACTCTAAATAGCTGAAGTAAGCCGCTAAAAATGTATTTAAACATACAGAATTATGGGTTTATGCAACATACAATGAGTGGGATAAACATGAAATTATATTTAGAACAGAATTGTATGAAGCTTACATAAAATGGATTTGGAACTGTAATTTAAAGATATATGTATTGGGAATGAGTGGATTTTAATGCCACATGATGACCAATCATTGGAGACTATCTAGATAGATAGATACTTTATTGATTCTGTAACATGACATCATCTGTCTGTTTCTCAGGTTAACAGTTACCGCTAAAAACGATGTGTGGGAAAGCTAGCTGTTTCTGTGACTGTATCTGAGTCTCGGAACCTGATAAGTGTAATTCTTCAGCCTGTTCCTCTGCATTTTTTTTCACTTTAATGTTTTTACTTTCTCTGTTGGCGATCCAAGGCTTTCTGAGGAGAAGGAATACTATCCTCTTAAAGCTATAGCAGGTAGCGGTCGTGATCGGTAAGGCATGAGGATTCAGTGTTTAGCTTGACTTGAACTTTAACCAATTATATCTCCTTCACCAAGGCCTCTAATTCTTTAGCTCAGAGATGTGATGTTGGAGCGACCACCAGGGGGCACTACGATACGCCGGCCCGCTGGCCGGATTGGGGTTTCCTCTGTGGTTGGAGCACCTGTGGGATTAAAAAAATGGGGGGGGATTATAGCACAAACTGTATCGTACAGCATTTTACAAGCAAGTATTCACCTGTACTTTCTTTGACCCTCTGAAAAAGTAAAGTTTCGAATTAGACAGGTTCAGAAAGGCAAAAGAAAACAGAAAAAATTAACGCAACTGAGGCTATGGGGTGGTGTGGCTCAAGACAAATGATGTCACGCACCAAATGATGTCACGCACTAAAGGATGCCAATTTAGTACCGCCAGTCAGTGTGATAAGACGTCTGTGTTTCGCAAAGGGAAAATTCAGGTCTAACCCCTTATCGAGCCCTGCAGCATGGTGGCCAGTTTGAGCCAGTGCTTCAGCTCGAGGCCCCGGCTGTCACAGAAAAATGTCTAATGCTCAAAATTCAAGCCCCCAGATTTTGGCTAATATACAAATTGGACTCTATGGCTGGGCGCTGTGACAAAGCAATGCAACACTGTTGCACCACTAAGAGGGCTGGAGTATGAGGATTTATAGAGAAGATCAAAAACTAAAAAAAACGGCTTCTATTACAAATAATGCTCTCTGGAATGTTGAAGCAGTGTGATGACTTACATACTTTCTGCCGGAACTGATTACTGCACATTACTGGGCAGAAACCAGTACACTGTTACCATAACCATACTGTTTCTATTCCGACCGTGGACGTCTTAATGTCATAAAACCCATTTTATTAGATTACGTCTTCCCCTTTAAACAGAGGCTCCGCTTCAGGAGCAGCACGTTGAAATGATTATCTTTAAGCACTTAGGACACTCCATCACTGACACTCGGTTTAATAAGTCTCAGTTTAACGAGTACCTGTAAATGGCGTATGTTTTAAAGCGCTTTGGCCAGAAAAGAGGCCCTTACGCTGATTGCTTAGTCAGTGTGCAAGACGAGTTGCGTAAGAGCGAGCGAACTGGGGAGGGACGGGGACAGGTCCCTAACCCGACCTTCAAACCGAAAACAAGCAAAAGCAGGTGATTGGTGATCGGGGGGAATGAGCACATAATAATAAAACACAGCGCAGCAAGAGCAGAAAACAACACGCCGTGAAAACACGAGGCAAATCGACACTGGTGAGAAAGCATCGGGATTAACGCGCCGTTTACCACAGAGCAGGTCTCACTAGATCAGGTTGTTGGTTCATATCCCATGATCAGAAGGTTGCTGGGTCAAATCTCATGGTCAGCAGAGTAATTTCACAGCTGGGACCCTGAGCAAGGCCCTTAACCCGCAACTGTTCCAGGGACTGTCTGATCCTGCTTTCTGAATTATATGTATCTTTGGGTACATATAAATGAGTGAATGAGAGCCAGATCACTCATTGTAGATGATTGGAAAACTGTAAGTTCCCCAAGCAGCCCTTAGGGGGTGCTATTTCAACACCAGGCAAAGAAACCCTGCTGGAAATTAAACTAGCTTTCTCCTGCGTGGGATATAAGCTTTCTTAATTCCCATAACAGGCACTTTTAATGAAGGCAATAGCTATGCAACGGTCCGAATTTCAATGGATTCTGAAGCTGAACATGGTTTAGCCTGTTGGCCAACGTCATCATTTCAAAGGCGTGTCCCAGTGCTTCCTTGACCAATGGAAGGCGGTGGAATGAACAGTAGGGGGGAGGGGCGTGATGAGCTCACCGCGTTGTGCAGGGTTACCTGCTAAACTGAATCCAGAGTGGTGCAGGTTCCGTACAGGCGGCGTCTGCTTGGTGGGGGAGGTGCGGGCGGAGGCCGACGGGGTTCCCCCTCGGGACATGGGTGAGAACTCGGACACCGGCCCATCATACATTCCCCTGGGCACGGGCCTCAGAACCGCCAGCTTGTGTAGGGGATGGACGAAGAGAAGGAGAGAGAGAGAGAGAGAGAGAGCAGTTATTCGTGTACAAAAACTCCCTTGATGTCTGCACAGTATAACACGCGTGGCACCAAATAAATGCATAAAGCTGTTCCTGCTTATGTAAAAATGTGCACCCCAACCGGAATGTTGGAAGGAATTTCCTGATTGGCTGGCAGGGAGAGGGGGCGTGGCGGGAAAGGGGGAGGGCTTAGAAGCAGCCGATCTGATTAGACAGCTGGCCCTCGCTTGTGGTCATGCGCCACTCACGGGCTTTTAAGGAGGTTTCTAATCCATCGCTATACCCTTCTCCCTAAACTAGCGGTAACAAGTGAAGAACAACCCCAAAAGAGAAACTGTTGACTATCCCATGCTTGGTCACCGTTAGCTATCAGTAGCTATGCTAGTCCGGGCCTGAAGTCGTGAGGATCTCTCAACACCATCATAGATATCAGTTTGAGAAAAACAGGCACCAGAGGTATCAGCGTAGCATCATTCCATGGTAGAGCCAAAGTTGGGGGTTGAACCCAATGCTTCCTTAACCAGCTCACAGGTTTGCAGTTGGTACATTCCGCCCTACACCCATCCTCCCCTCCCCCTGATAAATCGGCCTCCCCGCTGAGGCAGTTAGAGACTTCTTGCATTTTCTGGAAGCTTCTATTTGCCTTACACACTTTGATTGCTATTCTTACTCTTGCGTAAGTCGATTGTGAAAACGGTCCAGCTCTTACGATAACTATGGTAACTTTATTGTCCACCATAATAGTTATTCCTCTACCGGTCTGGGAATAAAGGAACAGAAAAGATGATAAAACTAATACACACTTGGGGGAATCACTGGAGAGTGCTGAGGTATTCAAAACAAGGACGTCTTTCCCGTAGTTTACTGTTCTCGAGCCAGCTGTTTGGGGAAATGCCGGCAATCTATGACAAAATCAAATAGACTCGTTCAAATAAAAAAAAAAATGCATTCAGTGATGTAGGGTCTGGTTTGAATTACGCCAGGGTGTGAGTCTGCTTGCCGACTGGCTGTTTCCCGAGAAACGCAAGTAAATAAGGGTACTTATTAAGAGCACTATTAGTTCATCCAGGGCACAGCGCGACCGCGTAGGGGCATTGTAAAATCCGGGCCATGTCCAATGAGGATGGGGGACAGCAAAGAGACAAGAGTGACATTTAGTTCCTCTGCCTGGCCCACAAAGTCTCTCCAGAGTCAGTTTAACATGCTGAATACTATGGTGATCTCACGCAAACGAGGGATGTGGCCGTCCAGAGTCCCAGATGTCCATCTACGCTACTTCATGACATCACTGGCCACTAATCTCTACTGCTAATGACTATCAGAAGAGTGCGGGAGCCAGGATGTAAAAATAACCACATACAGCTGCTGGGCGAACATGTTTATAGGAGGTCATTTACAATTCCCACCCATCTATACAGATGGAATTTACAAGACGCCTTTAGGTTAACTTGTATCTTGTCCAAGGTGTTCCCCAGAGCTTCCGGGGGCTCCGGTTACCATAACACTGTACCGGATAAGTGCATATGGAAGATGTACAGATGGACAGTTACGTAATCCTGTCAAATGTATTCCAACAGATCTCATCCAGGGGCTTAAACCAGAAGGTCACCAGTTCAGATCCCAGGGTTTGCTAAGTGATTTTTACTGTTGGGCCCTTGAGCAAGGCCTTTAATCCCCAGTTAATCCAGGGATAGTCCGACCCTGTTTTGGGTACCCGTAGCTCAGAAAGTAGAGCCTTGTATTAACGATGCAAAGGTTGTGGGTTCAAATCCTAGGAAGCAGACAAGTCACTTTGGATAAAAGTGTCAGGTAAATGGCTACATTTTTCAGCAGTTAAAGCACCTCCCAGTTTATACAGACTGTTTGATTAGCAGACATGATGTCACCGGGCCCTGGCTAGGCTGGTCGATTGTACTGGGCATGCTCACCTGTTTCCTGGCCTTGATCCGCTTGTAAGCGAAGTCGGGGAAGGGAGAGCAGGGAATGAAACGGCCGGTGCCGGACGTGACGTGCAGATTCCCATCCTCCAGCACGATCTTGCCCTGGCAGATGACCACTAGGGGGCCGCCGCGGAACTCCATGCCCTCAAACACATTGTACTCGGCGGCCTGTGGCATAGGTAACATGAGAAATGGGGTTACTGTCCGTTACACGGCCAGGCTCTCATAGACTGGAAGTCACGACAGGCCCGAAGGACACTGCGATTTCACCATCACCGCCGTCAAAACCGATTAATTCATTTACGTGATTCGTCAAAATCCATGTTGTCTTAATGCAGAATAAGCAGGACGGCAACTATTCGTAACCACCCCGTTGTTTAACATTTTTCTACGATGAAGCGATTCAACAAACAGCTTTTAATAAGACCGAGTTCACAATGGAACAATGGAAACTTTCCAACGTGTAAATACAACTGATCTGAGTGTCAGTCAATGACTACTCTTTGGGCTACTTTACAATTGGTTTCTCGGTAACAGACAGAATAAGGTACTAATTTACCTTTACAAAATAACCCACTGTTAAAATAAAAGAGTGGCAACCCTATAATTTGTAATGCTGCAGTACTCCAGGTAGTGTTGTTATTATAATAATACCCCAGTACTTCATTTAGCTACCTGATTTAGCTTCTTAACGTAACGCTAAAAACCACACTTTTCATTTTTAGAGTTCGCCACATCATCTATATTATATCTATATTTCGACTATGTCATACTGCTCTGTTAAGACATGCTGATAAATGCAACCCACTGGAAACTGACTGCAATAATTCATCAGCTCACCGCCTGGGGGGTTGAAACGCGGCTGACCCCAAACTGACAGGATTCAGACGTGTTCTTTTTGTCCTAAATTAGCCGTACGACCACCTCAGTCGGCTTATCGATCGTGCAGGCTTGAGCAACCTTGCTCTTCACGTTACCCATCAATGCAAAACTTTCCCAGAAACCCCCCCCAGAATATTAAGACTTTCAGATAATACAGAAATTTAACAGACTGTTATGGCATCCACATGCCTGTGAAGGTATCATGTTTTATGATTCTCTGTGAAAATGAGCTGATTGCAACCTCTCCAATGTCACTAATTGTGTGGTTAGTTAACAGGGTGGATACTTTGGGGTTTTTAAAGGCGCCCAGAGGCACCTTCCATTTCTGCTGGATTCTGGGACATGAACCGCCGTGAACTGGCGTACCCTGTGCCTCACGCTGCATGACAGTTTCCCCAGAAACAATGCCATTGTTTTTCACCATAGATAAACAAACGTCAGCTTCGAGTCCAAGGGCTTTGTTGCACTCATCCTTTACTTCTTCAGGACGTAACTAAGGTGAGATTCATTATTAAATACCTGGTTAGTTTTTGGAAACTGGTTTTGGGGGAATTCAGTGAATCACTTGATTAACAAGCTTTTGAAGTGCAAACACTATCCAGCCCGTACAGTGGAATACTTTATGAACGGGGTGTCCAATCAAACACTTTCCCTGGGTTTATTGTCCTCCCGAAGTCCTTCTAAGGGCCAGCCGCTCGGAACAGTATGGAAGTTCCTCGATTCAAAGACAAAAGAGCTTTTCAGGGTCTACTGTGCGGCAACAGAGACACAGGACTCGACGCTGGGTGGGAGACTGAAGCAGGGAGTTTCTGCGAAGATGGGACTAAGGTTCGCTGCTAATTAACCACATGTGTGGGAGAAGTTAACTTGATACACCCCCGCCTGGCCGCTTGGCGTATGAAGACTAGCAGCTGCTATCACACAGCAGGACTGAACAGTGCTAAACATGCGCTCTCTCTCTCTCGCTCTCTCTCTCGCTCTCTCTCCTCCTTTTCTCTCGCTCTCTCTCTCCGACTCTCCCCTCAGCACACTCTGTTCACTGTGCGCCTTTCCCGGACAGGATGCAGTGAGCGCCGCCTGCCAACCATGATGTCACGGCCCAGTCCCACTGAAATAAACACGAACCAGGGCGACAGAAAAAAAAAACCCTTTAAGATAAACTGCATTGTTGCGTCCGTTCTGGGAACGGTGCAGGACCCAGGGCAATATTCCGCCGGGGGGGAAGCAGGGGAATCTGCAAAGGTTAATTCTGGGGTTCGTACTTATGGCTGAGGGCTGTGTGTTGTGAGGAAACGGGAAGGTGACATCACCGCTTAAGAACCTGGATCTCTCTGGATCTTTCCCACATATGGGAAAGCCATCGAGGGCTCTCTCTACCGGCTACACACCCCGTGCTCATTCTTACTTCCCCTTATCCGCATCCCTCCACCTTCCTCTCCTCCGTTCCTCTTCTCGCGCATTCTCTCCCTTCTCCTTCTCTTTACATACAGGAACTATGTCCCATGATCCCGTCCTTGACCTCCCGTGGCGACACTCCCCCCCCCCTCGCGCGACCCCTGCTCCCACGTAATCGGTGCTCGTCTTCCTCTCGCAAACCCCCACCCCTGACGGACGGCAGAGGTGAAGGTCGACACTCAGAAGACGGGTCTTCCCTGGCCGATGATGCGGACGGGGCCGCAGTAGGGGCCCAGGTTCCCTGCAGATTCAGGGGGCCCAACACTTAGCAGGGGCCCTCGAATACATAACATTATGTATAAAACTGGGCAGGGGGCCCCAAGGTAACATTTTGTCAGGGGGACCAGTATTACTAGCCATACTGCTGGGTATAAACTGCCCTCTGTGACCCCTTTGCCCCCAGAGTTGTGATTTCGTAAAATAGATTTATATAGGACCGTTGGAGGTTATGCTCTGTATCTAAGGCCATAATAAAAAGAATGAAGCACAAATAAGTTGAACTGGAAGGGGAGTCCATAGACGAGCCTGTGAGCCTGGCTGCTTCGTGTCCCGTACCGTCTGTGGTATTCGCTCCCTCACATTCCACCTCCTACGTGCAGATCTGCTTTCACAAAACATACCGCGCTGAGGAATCTGGATAAAGTAATCCACTAAATGCTGGGAGACTCAGCCGACACATCTCATTGGCTACGATCGCCCGCAGGGAGTTCGTTTCCTTTCTGGGGAGTGGAGAGGCCGGCTGGACCCCAGAAAAAGCGTACAGCGCTCCTGGCTGTGTGCCCATAATGAGCAAGCTAACCCCCCCCCGTACAGCCCGTCTGACAAACCGAGTTGTGCGTCTTGGCCGTGATGGTCCGGACGGCGTCAGCATCCCAGATGACCAGGTCGCTGTCAGAGCCCACGGCTATCCGACCCTTCCGGGGATACAGGTTCAGGATCTTGGCGGCATTGGTGCTCGTCACGGCGACAAACGTGTTCTCGTCCATCTTGCCTGTGACCTGGGGTAAACCAGACGAGGGGAACTGAATTTCTTACATACGGTTGTTGGGGTTAGGGAGCTGACTAGCTTAATTACATTGTGTTTATTTTTAATTACGTTTTCATGATCATTGGCCAGTTCCTGTGAGAAGGGAAAACATTATATGACAGTGGGCATTTCCTGTTTACGTCAAGCATGGGTTCTGCCTGAAGAGAGCGAGACGCAGGAAGGGAAAGCTAACGAACGAGGGAAAGGTGGACTGAGACAGGGAAACGCAAGGATGGGAAAGCTAACGAACGAGGGAAAGGAGGACTGAGACAGAGAGAGCGAAACGCAGGAAGGGAAAGCTAACGAACGAGGGAAAGGTGGACTGAGACAGAGAGAGCGAAACGCAGGAAGGGAAAGCTAACGAACGAGGGAAAGGAGGAGCTTGAGCAGGAGGAGGCAAACAGATATCGATGGTAAACGTCAAGTTACAGAGCCTGGGTGCAGGGAGGATGACAGAATGGGGGCAGAAGCAGTGGCCAGAAGGGGGCGCCGGCATGCCCACTCACCACCGCCTTGTCCCAGATCAGCGCCATCCGCTCCTCCACACCGTTAATGCCCTCGGGGATCTGGGTGAAGTCGTCCTTGCCAATAGCCTTCTGGGCCACGCTGAAGGTGCAGTGGGCACTGCCCGTCACAGTCAGGTCACCGCTGGGGGGGGGGGGAGAGTATCAGTGACCGACAAAGATGTATGTGCCACTGCAGTCAGTGACATTAACATACCCCCTCCCCCCCGCTGCCAGCCCACCCACCCTGAAATGGAATGTGCTTAATAGAACCCTCCAATTTAAATACACCCCCCACCCCCAACATTTAACCTACGGAACTGACTAATGGGTATGACCACAACAGCCTTCCTGTAACACTAGTGCCCCACATTAACCATTTTGCCAAATGCACCCCCCTGCCAACCAAACCACAAATGCCTGGGGTGGTCTCCACCTATCATGGATCGCGGTAAAGCAGCGCCGACCCTCCTGTTCAGGATCACGCCTTCGGTCTGGCGGACTGAACCATTCCCCGGGCACCGAAAGGAAAGTGAAAAATAGGAATCCTTCAGTCCTGGCCGCGCTCGTGGTCCCGTGGAGACAAACAGGAAAGCTGAGGATTGGGGACCTCGCATCTCAGAAAAGCGCGAGAATTACAGGCGGCGTGCCGAGTCCCGGAACAAGGTTCCTCGGCCCCCATTTCGATTTTCCATACAGAAAAAAACACAGCGGGGAAGGTTAGCATCGACGGGGCTTATTTCAGTCAAAAGACGGCAGCTAAAATGGATGAAAAATTATACTTTAAGAAGATACAGGTGACGACAGTAGCGTGGTGGTTAAGGACCCGATTTAGGAGCTGAAAATTGCCTGTTTGAGGGTCCAGTTTAGCTCTGCTGTTGTTCAGTTCTGTAAGAACCTTGGAATAAGTTATTCAATCCCAATGGGTGAAAATGTCGCCTAAAAAGCAATGTCATTACAAACTGTCTTTTTGGCTTAGCCAAAATCCTGAGAGATGACCTCTGCTGTCAGCAGGGGGCGCTCTTTACCTGGCTAGCAAGGTGTTCAGGTAGTCGGGGGTAGTGGGGTCCGGGCTGAGGGGAGGCGATGTCACGAAGGAAGCGGCCTTCGCCCAGTTCTTGCTCCAGTAATGCGTCCCGTCTGTCCCAAGGCTGGCACTGATTGGCTCGCCGAAAACGACATTACCTGGGCGAGAGCAACGATTGTCTGACGGAAAGCATGCAGGTGTCCCGCAGCGCTCTGAAGTCGCTAGGCGGTTTTCGATAAGAACAGATGCCTCATACATAACCAGGCAGCCAATCTAGCTAAGAGGCTGACGAGTTCCCCTCCAATTCCTGCTGATATCTGCAAGGCCGGCCTGCCGGCATGAGATGCGATAAATCGAAGCGCGGGTCTGGAGAAGGAGAGCGCAATGCGACAGAAACAGGAAAACGTCCATGCGCGGTGGCTCCCGCATCCAGCCCTTAAAGGGGAAGCAGCCACCGTAAAGCACGTCTGAATACACAGATGCGCTGCCCAGCAGTTGACGGCTATAGGGCCTGTATCGTGTGTGTGGGGGGTGGGAGATTAGCGGGGCTGTGCTGACCTTTCTTCCGGGCCTGGGATATGATGTCAGCGGCACTCTTGCTCATCACCTTGGTGACGTACAGGGGGCAGTTGGTCTGGCTGGCGATGGTTATTGCCCGGAACACGGCCTCAGCCTCCAGCTGCGGGGACGATGGTGGCAGGGCAAAAGTCAGAAATGCCCTGGCTGGGTCGGGGTTGACACCCCCCCCCGCCACGTCGTGCCTGAGCACATTCCTATCCTTCTCTTTCTGGACTGCATCCGCGTTACAACAGGCGCAATGCCGATAACATTATCCATTCAGATACCCCCCCCCCCCCCCCGGCCCTTGTCAGATATTGGCAAAAGCTCAGCACAGCCAAATCACCCCACTTTCCCTTCCTGGGAGGTCAAAGGTCACAGCTCTCCTCACCTCTTCCGGCCTGCTCAGCACGTGACCTTCCGGGCCGGTGATGCCCATTTGCAGCATGCGGGCTTGTTCCTGTGGGGGGGGGGGGGTGCAAATTGCTCGATCAGTCGCACCATTTCTGGCTAACAGGGGGCCAGCGAGAGGGGGTTAATTCCTTTCGCCCCGTTTTTGTTGTACCTCCGCAATGATCTCGCCGTTCTCAGCGTGGACCTGCACGACGCCGCCCATCTCCCCCAGGAAGCTGAAGACCTCGTACAGCTGGAAAGGCGAGGAGATGCCCCAGCAAACGTTAGCGCCGGGCTAACGACGGAGCCCTACCCTGCCCTGCCTCGCGGCGTGAGGTGACCTAATTCGCTGTCAGGCGGCCTGCAGCCGGCCCGTGCCGTCATGCTCTTAAATTACCAGGCTGCCGTTAATGACACAATTGCCTTCACAAGGAAATGGGAGGATTTCTTCATCTTTTACATTTTCAGGGCATCGTTTCTTAGCGTGCCGGCTGAAATGGCACACTCCCGTCCAACGCGAAACAGCTGGCCTGAAACAGGCGGGAGAGACAAGTCGGGCGTCCCATGATGCCTTGGGGGAGGAGAGAGGGGAAGACGTACCTCGCTGTTGCTCATCTGGTAGAGGTCCTTGTATACCATATAGACCTGGAAGGAGTTCACTCCTGGGGAGACAGGGGGTGGAATTAAAAACACACTGGGAACACACCCCAGGGGGTAGGGGCATCATGACTGTCGAGCATTAATGGACCACGGGGGAGGGGGTGTTCCCGCAGATGAACATTTTCCATTCCGACACAGACAATCTGTGGGACCGCTCAATGAATCCGGAATGACCCAGTAGTTTCTGGAAGCTTGTGCTTTTCATTAGAGGTTCCCTCGCAACGTAAACGGGTCTGATCACATTACCCAAGGGCGGCCAGGCCACACCCACCCTCGAACGGGGCCATTGCGTTTGGGCCGAATCCAGGAATTCCAGATGGGAAGAACCAGAAACTCACAGGGGGTTGAAGGTAAAGATCTGAAATGGGGCCAGACAGTTATGGGACGCCCTACATTATACCTCACCCTAGAACCTGAAAGCCTGCAGGCATCACTGCTGGTCTAAGAACAAGGGGAACAATCCCTGTCATTATTTATGACCCAATGATGGATCAGACCTTCTGGGGGTGAATCCAGGAGGGTCATTCGCTCTTTGGAGCGCAGGTGTAAAGTTTAAAAGATGCTATTTATACCAGCGACGCCCTGAGCATCACCCCGGTGCCTCTCGTCATGCCCGTGATGGATTAGTTTGGGACGTCCCCCAGTGTTTAAGAGGATCTGAGGCAGACACATCGACTAATAACTTTCCCCGCCCCGTGAAGTGAGGGAAGTAACTCGCACATCTGCCCCCCTCCCCCCCCCACAACCCAGTTCTCTTTGCCCCTTTGCTGAATTCCCACAATGCACTGTGCCTGCCTGCACTCTGACCCTCCCACCAGCAGGTGTCATACTGAACTATGCCGGAATTGAGACCCTGAATTGTTGCCACAAAAACCCCGGTGCTTCTGGCATTCCCACATACCAACACCTGTGCTGCATAAAGTTTCAACTCTCCTTTGAGGTGCAAAGGGGGCAGAAAATAAAATGGACTTTAAAACCTCCTTCAAACAATCCATTTTCCCCAACACAGTGAATTTTATTACTGCTTTAAAAGTTGATAAATTATTGCTCCACTTATAGGAAACAAATCAACTTTACGATGTTGAGTGAGTTTTAAATAAGGCCTGAACATCAGCAATCCTCTGCGAGGCATTAGCCTGAAAATCTGCAATATTGTTTTTGAGTGCGTTTTTTTTTGTTTAGTGTCGCTTTATAAGTGGCTAAAAGTATTTCAGATTTTTATTGTCACAAACTGCAACATTATACAACCCAAGTCAATGTATTTTGTGGAAGCTGTTCATTGTTCGTTAGGTAATTGGCTAATTAGTGGTCACACCTGTTGAGTGGCACCTTAAATACAGCTGGAGCTCAGGAGGGGTTGTGACATTGTGAGTGTCTAGTAGGCCAGAGATTTTAAGAGTGAGTGGTTTGAGAGTGTTTTAGTGCCTAAATGTTGCCCTGTGTGCTTGTATTTGTTGAGACTCTGAACTTTGTTTTATTTTCAAAGCTTTTAATTAGAGTCGGCCTGTCTACAATTCTCCTCTACTACCTACTCTGACTTTTTTTATTAGTCTACATATGGGGGGGGGGGACATTGAAAACTATATGCTGTCAGAACAACAATATCACCCCCTGTCCCCATCCAATCCCTACTCCTCACACGTCCCCCAACCTCTATAATCACTAGGCCCCCTACAAACTCTCAACAGCAGTAGCTCTTTCCTTTCATGTCACTATGCGGCACTGCTTGAATTTTGGTATGTTTTTTTGTCTCAAAATCCATTCGATCCCATATCATCACTGTTCCTGGGAAGTTTGAAGTATATCCATCAAACACTTTTAGAGTTATTTTGTTCACAAGTATGTTCTGCAGCTGCCCTTTTCTTCCTTTGCTGCCACCTAGATCTTTATATAATGTTTTTGCAAAGTAGTAAGATCAAATACTTTGTTTTTTCCACATTAACAGGATCAAGTGTGTTTAAGGCTGCCCTTCTGTTTGCTGTCACTAAGTGGTGTTGTGTTAACTTTGGTGTGATTTGTCTCCATTTCACATCTTCACCCATACAATGTGTCTGCAAAGTTTGGAAATGATCTGTCAAATACTTTTTGAGTTATCACACTAACAAAGTGTCGGCGACAGTGGAGTAGTTCCTAAACCATTTACATTACACATCCGGGGAATACAGTAAGGTTCGCTGTGAGAATCTGAAAGGTCATTGCCTACCTTTCTCCTTGAGCAAGGTCTCCACCTCCTGCTTGACGCTATCATTCCAGTGGGTGATGTCCACGTGCAGCGAGTAATCGCAGCAGGCCTTCTCATCTGCCCACTGCTTCCACTGATCGAAGGCTTCGATCAGGCTGCTGCCTGGATCGGGGATCACGTGATCCACTGTGGGGGAGAGATCAGTCATAGGGTCACACAGGGGACTACTAAAGTTTAGTATATACCCAGAAAGACAAGGGGATGTTTTACTGATTACTTCCTTCAATGGTACAATTGCAGCCCCTCCCATTAAGTCATATGTTAATCACCAGCTCTGTTTATTGATTCTGCACCTTCACTGCATATTATACAAGTTCTGCCATTATTGAGCTTTGTGTTATTGTAACATTGTATCGGAAATGGTAATTGGCTATTAGGGTGTGCGAATAAGAACGCCTCTTTAGTCTCCTCTGGCTAACATGTGATTCAGGGAGGTGGAGGGTGAATCTCAATATGAAGAAAGCAAAGACCGTACTTGTGGTCTTGGCAAGAGCGGTCTTGCTAACCTGCCTAACAAAACCGAACTTTGCCGCAATGAATCATGGGATTGGTCTTGTTCGGCGAGGATGCAACCGATGGATCCTTGATATTTGGGGCGGAGCAAGACCAACACCTGGGGACTTTTTACTGTCCTCCGTACTTCTGTCCTTGAGTATTGGAACTGGTCTTCGGCGATGGAAGATGATGTAAAACGGGTATGCGAGAACACAAGTACGGTTAAGTATGTATATTGAGAAACACCCGGAGGCTTTTTTTTTTGGCAAACCCACTGGCTAACTGACAGTGACTGATGGGTTTTTTTTGTTTTTGTTTCCCTGCTTCTACACAGTGTTCAAGCCTCCAGTCTGGAGTCAGTCACCGCATTCGGTTCTCATTTAGCACGGAGAGAGCCCAGACACTGGGGCAAACAGCTCCCATCCAGTTATGACGCCGCGGTAGCGCTTCAGTCAGTTCACCCCCTTAATGCTCACAGATCGTTCCCCACCCCGAAATGCCATCCAAAGCTGGCACCGTAAGACAGAAAAACAGAAAAATTGTCTGTGTTTCTAATTTGGTGAGAACCATAAATAGTACATCGCTTCCAGTTTGAGTTTTTCATAAAACAGCCCTTTGTGATGCATGATGGGAGTTAAGGAGCTTGAGTCTTGGAACGAGACTCAATAACCACAGTGGAGCTTGGGGGGGGGGTGGGGGGGAGCTCTGAAGCGGAGATCGTTTATCCGCCAGGCGACGGGGAACCGGTCATGTGAGGGAGTCACCTTCCAGGCAAGAGGGCCAAAGGTGACGGAGAGCCGGTCGCATGTCTCGAATTCCCCTCCCCCGACATCCTGTGCTGCCGCTTTCATGTGGTTTTCATGCAAAAACCAAGACTTAAGAACCTTTTGCAGGGAAGCAGAGGGACTGCACTCCATTCCAAGGCCTGTGCATGATTCAGTGGTTTAGGTCTCTGTGCCTGTGATTGGAAGGTCACTGGTTCAAATCCCATGTGCTCAGGCTTCAGTCTCAACTACATATATGTGTCCCAAAGAAGAGCATGATGGGATATGTAAATGGAGGCCAATGTACCGCATTTCACTTTTTTTTTCCCAACTGTGACCTACACCCCAGAAAATTCTACAGCTGTGCCGAATTCAGCACTGATAAACTGCCCCCGCTCACATGACCTTTAATACACCCGCTGCAGCTGAGGTCGCACAGCGTAGCCTCTGTTTACACCCGTACAGCGCTCCTGTTGTCCCAAGCCTGCACGCTCCCCCTCCGCACCGATTCCGGAATCCTCTTTGTGAGTCCGCGCAGACTTGCGGCTCGTTAATGGTTAAAACCGTAATAAACACGCAATCCGCTGGCCAGCTGTCCTTCCGGCTGCCCGTGTCCCAGGGAGCCCATGGTGGATCTTGTCTTTCAGCCGACCCCTCTCCCCGGCCCCCCCGGAAGGCGGCCCACCCACGACCCACCGCAGCTGCTCCCACGCGGCAGATGTCTCTTTGTTGCAGGTACCCTCATCGCCTACTTGCGATTTCTGCCTTTTGTCTAACCACGGGTGGTTCCGTATCGAGGGCTCTTTCACCTAAGAGCCACGCCCCTAACGACATGCACCCATATTCTTAGTAAAAGCTGAGTACCCCAAAATTTTATATCCCGTTAGCCGCGGAGACAATTTCTGATGCAACCCCAAATTTTTAAATAAAAAAAAAAAAATTGCAAAAAAACGTCTTTAAGTTAAACCTAAAGTGCAAGACTCTCTCAACAACCACAATCTAACTGCAGAGCAATTTTTTAAAACTCATTCAGTCCATGAGATACATTTTCAAGAATTTCTGTGGACTTTAAGTTTGGAAATTTAACGAAAGTTCTTTGCTGGATTACACGGGGACTGAGTGAGTTATTTTTCCTAAAACTGTAACATACAATGAGGAAACCTGCCTTTAGGTTATTGGTAGTCTTGGAAATTTTGCTCTTCCGTTACTTGACTATGGACAGAATATGCTTTACTGAGAACATGCTATATTACAAAGTGTGAAGGAGTATCTGCTAAGTAGTTAAAGCCAATGCTTTAATTTGTAAATCAGAAGGTTCTGAAAGGTGAAAGACGTATGTTAGCTGAGGGGTGACAAGGCAGCCGCAGGTCCCGGAAGGTATACAAAACGTGGTTCTGAAAACGTGCTCTGTATTTTTAAGAAAAAATCTAAACTAATAAAGGACGTCAAATTGCATAAAAATTGGTTTGTAAATTAAAATGCATATTTATTTTATTTTTATTTTATGTAATTGTTTTTGTTTTTTTAACCAGCAAGCTGCCAGATCCATGCAAACAGATGCCAGAACAGACAGTCAAAAACTGAGCGGTTCTGGAACGCATTTCGGCACCGGCGTGCATTTTCACAGAGGAAAGCGAGTTCCTCACCAATCATGGTGGTCCCTCCCGCCAGAGCCGCCTTGGACCCCTGGAAGAAGTCATCCACGGTGGTGGTGCCCCTGTAGGGCATCTGGAAGTGTGTGTGGATGTCTATCCCCCCAGGAATGACCATCTTCCCATTGGCCTCGATAGTCTTCACCCCTCCTGGGACGATCAGGTTGTCTCCAATTTGCCTTGTCAGGGAAGGGAAACTAGGTTAACTTCTCTCGAACATCTTAAAACACAGTGTAGCATAAAGTCATTTGAAAAGCTACCAGCATTTTATTGAAATGCTTATTTTAACAAGACATAATAATAAATATTGATAATCATCTAACTAGTAGAGCTAGTGAAGATTTACGAACTGCTCTGGGTGTTAAACTGTTAAAGTAGCCTTTGTTGTTTTATACGAGGATTCAAGACACACATTCTCCCGCCCCAGTGCTCAGTCATAGCTGTGAATAACTGGGTTTCATTTTGGAAAACTCTTGTTCACCGTCTTGTAGACTGCGATACCGCCGTGTCTAAAGGTCCTCTACTACAGAGGAAACTACGAGCGGCTTGAAACGGTCAAGCCCTGCCCTGGGTAACTGGCATGCGGCACTAATGTCTCTGGGAGCTCTTCCCAGCTTTTGCGGTCGCCCCCCCCCCCCTCCTTGCCCCCCCCCCAGAGGACATAACAGAAGACAAAGGGACTAAGGGAAAAGCCAACAATGCCTAATAATGTTTTGAGAACAGGCCGGAGCTCAAACATCACGATGCCTCACATCTGGAAGTGGTGTTATGAGGCTGGCCGGGTGCCAGTTGTGGACGCCAAGCCCAAAACCATAACCGCGCGGATGACGGGACGCTTACTTAATGAGGCCATCCTCCATGTAAATGTCGGCATAAAAGGACTGGTCATCGTTCACGATCCTGCCGCCTTTGATCAGCAGCCTGTCGCTCTGGAAGGAGAGGAGACACGGCGTGTTAGGGGCAAATGGCACATCGACGCTACTCCATACCGCCGCCCTGGTGGCCGTGCAGTTTTCTCATAAAAGTTTCGCTCATAAAAGGTGAAGATTATTGGGAGTATGGGGCCACCCGCCAGACCCCCACATGTGACCACCACAGCCACCTGTCAGTGTAGCCTGAGTGGGAACCGTACCCCAATTCGCCTACAGGGGCCAGCAGCAAGCAATCCAGGAGCATCCTGAGTAGAAACTGCCAAGAGGGTATGGGAGAGAACTAGGATAAGCTATGAACACTAAGGAAAATGTCTACAAGTACAAAGAGGACTTGGGTGTGGGGGGGGGGGAGGTGGAGGGGAGGTGGCCCCGTTGGCATAGAAACAAGACTTCATTTGGAACTGGGAGGAGACTGTCTTAGTACAAGCTGAGCTTCCTCCGGCCTTCATACGAGAACCACCAGGTGCTAAGAAGCCACACAGCGGGGAAAACGTGATTTATAGGTCAGAGAGGGATGGGGGTGCAGGGTACCGGGGGAGATATTACATATTCATGTATTCATATAGTGCGACATGTTGAAATCTTGATTTCCATAAAAAGCTTGACATTACTTCGTGGGCCCACAGAAATCGAGTATTGATTTCCTTCCCCCCCCCCATTGGTGCACATTTTAATGCGATTTACTGTCTGGCGGGGGGGGGGGGTCTCTTCCGACGAAGCCACACCAGGCCACTCTGACACAGAGTGCTGACAGCTGCAGGCTTCAGGCAACCCATTAAGCACCGGCTCCGCGGACAGGTAGCCATATCCGGGAGGGTCACACAGAAAATTATGCAGAGGGTGTCCGGCAGATAAAAGGGGTACAGCCAGCTGATATCACAGAAGACGACCCCCGTGCCAATCAAAATGGTAAATATACGCTCGTGGGAGTTTTACTTACATAAAAATGTTCTGTGTAAGAGGAGGTGGCACCAAGGCGTCTGATTGGTTGGGCCTACCTGCTCTAGTTGCTTGGGCCCACCTCCGCTACAATCTGATTGGTTATCTCTCTGAACAAGACATTTTTCATTCTGCCCTCAGAACTTGTTTGTGTAAATGAAACTCCCATGAGCTGAATATACGCACTGCTCTAAATAAGATGCCTTAAACCAAAGGGTTTTGGGTCTAGGGGGCAATTCTAGGATTTTTTCCCTAAAGGTACGAAGCATAAGTTGACCATAATGCCTAAGATTGGCCAAACTTTTTTTTTTTTTTTCCTTTTTTCTCTTGGCTTGATATGTGCTTTTTACGTTTGACATTACTCTTGTCTCCTTAGCCTCTCTCCCACTGTTGTCTCCCCCTTTGTTCGTGTTTTTTTTTTTTTTTTCTCCTCTCTTTCTCTCTCTCCTCTCACCTCCTTTTTAATCTTTTCTTCACTATCACTCCCT
>JAODLC010000052.1:3623992-3643302 GCA_026781145.1 Hippopotamyrus pictus | reverse complement strand
TTTTCTAAACTCAGAATTCTGAGATTAAAGTCAGAATTCAAATTATATTTTCATGGTGGCCCTAATCCTCTTCCGTAAATTAAAAGCGCATATTTTGAGTTCAAGATAATTTAAGCAGGTACGTGCGCAGACTTTCCGGGGGGCAGGTGCGCAAACTGGGCGGGGGGGGGGGGGCGGGGCCGAGGAGTTTCCCATGGTAATTTTTTAGCGATGGGGGGTGAGCCTTCGATTAACTATCAGGCACCCCCAATCCCACCTCACCCCGCACATGCCTTTTTATTCGCATGGCTGTTTTGTTTCAAGAATGTATATTTAGTAAATTGACAACGGAACGAAATTGCGCATTATAATTGTGCACAGACTATAACTGAATGTGCGCAACCCGCATCATTAAAATACTTTTCACAGCACCATGCGCCTCCGCGTAGTGTCAGGGAAAGGTATAGTAGCTGTCCTTCCAGAACCCTTAATTGGCCGGATCCTATGCTTGGGCCTTTTACTTTGCAGCAATTAAGGAAGCGCTGTGTCTTTAAGATCAGATTGCGTTACTGACGCCAAACCGGCCGCCGGGGCTCTAGCGCTGCAAAAAGACATGGAGGTCCGGTCAGCATAAACTCAGCGATCGGCCAGTCCCGACCTGACAGACTGCTGAGGGACAGGCGACTTTTTCCGAGCCTCATCAGCCCGCTGGAATGGAAACCCTATATAACAGCATAGCATTAAATGGATTGGCCTTCTGACATCTATGGTAGGCCTACTGTTTATTTTTGAGCCAGCACGTTTCCTAAAAATCACCCTACAAAACTTGGACATTGAATGGAGGATGAAATTCACGCAGATCAAAGCAAAACAAATCCATCAAAAAACATATCTTGTTTTCAGTGGGATCAGTCGATTTAATAGAGTCAAACACGTTTTTATGAAATCTCATTTAGGGTTTAAGTGAAAACTTATTCAAATAACCCATGGATTCAGAGGATTTGGATATTGGACCTAATGTACATTGATTTATAGGCCTAATTGCGCCATAATGCGTTTGCATTTTGCCTTTGTAAGGTAGTTCACTTTTCTAAATGTACCGTGCAGTGAAGTTCACCAAGTGAGAGTTGGCGCTCATAGACTATAGCAGGGGATATTGCAGCTACTCCTTGTCATGCTACTCGTTTCCTTCGCGTACAGCCTGTCCCTCCGCAGGGTCACAGAGTGGATTTCATGGCTGCTTAGAAACACGCATATGCAGTGCAGATCTGAACGCTCTCCAGGGTCCCGCAAGTCAGGGCTGCTTTGTAGTGCAAATGAACACCGAAGAATAACGTGATGCGATAGGCCTAATAAAACTGAAGTGGGGATGAGGAGGTGTAGTGCCAAATAAGAGGGTTCCAAGAAAGAAGATGAAATAATTACTGAGGGCGGTGAGTCAGATGCATTGTTAAAACAACCTTTATTTTTATGGGAACGTTTACCGCGGAAAAATGAAGAGAGACAGGTTATGAGAAATGAGTGAAGATTCGTCACTGTAATATGAAATAAAACTGAATTTTGTTTAGAGTTAGAGGACACACAGGACTGGCGTATAAACATGGAATTTAAGTTAAACTACTCCGAAATTTTGTAAAATCCTATATCAAAAAGTTGTATATACTGTGAGAATATTAAATATAAATGCAGATATTCGGAGTAGTTGTAATAGGCCTGCAAGTTCCCGCTTCTACATGGCGACTTTGCCCATCGATAATACCGTGGGGTCGCCGAAAGAAATTAAATTACTTTTTTGGGAGTTTTGCGAAAGCCGCGGACGACATGCAAAAGTTTAGCGTAAGGGTCGACTGTAAACATTTTATTTATGAGAAAACAGCGTAAGGTAGGCCTATACGGAGCCTTTACAAATATCACTTGCAGAGGACAGACCGCTCATCCACGGCACAGAGTGTCAGATATAGAAGCGGCATGAGATCACGGCAAGTGGAAACTCAGCTGCCACGATGTCAGGAAACGCACCTCCCCGCTAAATCCGGCCATATGGACGCAAACCTGCGGTACAAGGCAGGCATTTTCCTATCAAGATGCAGAAAATGGATCAAGAAACATTCTAACCAAAATATTTATCACGCGCAGGCTTTAAATAGCAGGGATTCGGGGCAGCAGTGTCGCTTGGCTCAGTATTGCTGTTTTCCTGCAAAACAAGCCTCGCATTAAGTTAACATTAAAGCACAAGTAAGTCCCTTAATTGTCTGCTGCTTTGGACATAGCAACGTTCTTAGCGAAGATTTAATTTTCTGAAAGAAAGAGCGAAGAGAAGATCGTGTTTAGTAAGGTTTTTAATATATATATTTTCATATATATATATATGTTTGCAGTTAAACGTTCAACTCTTTCATCACTACTCGGCTGATTTGTGTAGTTCACGCGCTTCCTTTGTTTTGTTGCCTTGGAAACATTCTGATAAACACGCGCTACTGTAAGGACAAAGACTCCATTCCCACAAGCGATTGCGCACCATCTCTGGCATGACACGTGTTTGAACAATCTTCCCATATGCCAGCTAACTTGTTTTTTCTTCTCTTCTCTCTCTCCTTTTGTAGATCTTTGATTTTGGGGAAATATTCACAAAGCTGCGGGAAAAAAAATCTACATTTGAAAGAGATGCAGTTTAAAATCGGACGCGCAACTTTACACGCTGACTCAAACTGAAATAACTTGCCTATTCTGAGCTCTCCGTTGCACGCACGTAATACAGTATTTTATGTTACATGTTACAATTCCCAGTAGGCAATGCATAAGTACCCAGGAAACTATTAGTGAACGCTTCATGTCAATGCATCTGGTGCCATCACGTGTCGTTACAGAAGAACGTGTGTCAGACTCCATAAATCCTGATTTTAGTGTACTGGTCGAAATTGTCCATTACAATGTCATTAAAATGGTTGCAGTAATAGCTTGTCATAAGACAAGGATGTACTGTCACTGGTAGTGCTGGGAAGTACAGTGATCTATGCATCTAAAACTTAACTTGGCTAATGTTCATTAAAAAACATTAAACATTAAAAAATATATTTTGTCTGTCATCTACAAAAATACCAGAAAACCCCATTGAAGATAAACATTGGATGAACCTACAAAAGTGTTGAAGTGTAACTGGTGTAATCACAAACAAACACTTTTCACAATAACTATTAGGCATTTTTATTTAGTTAGCATTTCATAAAGATTTAAGTACATAAGAGATTACCATAGAACTGATATTGAAAAGTGAACTGTGTTCTTCCAGACAAAGATCCACGGAACACGCTGGCAGTTAGCATCTCGCTATCTGCTCACGAGGCGTTCTTCAGCAGGAAACCGGAGAGCGCGGGATCGGGTGTGTAATTGGTGACTGACGGGGAGCCACGCTTCAAGCTGGGGGAGAGATGAATAAATAACACCCCCCCCATTCCGTGCGCAAAGCATCAAATCAGCTGCTTCCGCCCAAGACGAAACACAGGGCCCTGAAATGCAGTTAGGGCCTGAAATGACATTAGAGCCCTGAACTTAGGTGTCTGGGACTCCAGAGATGATCCCACATCCTGGTCTGAGGTAACCTTCCCCACCACAACTCCAGAATGTAACAGATCATTCCGAAACCCTCATTTCCTGCTTGATGACTTTGTGGGTCAATATTTATTAGCGCGTTTTCCGTCTAATAACGCTGTGGACCCATTCGTCAAAGTCAATGAGGCATCTGCTTTTGGCTCCATCTCGCCGTGTCACCTCACTCGGTGACATCACAGGCTGTCACTTGCTGCGTAGCATTCGTCCTCTGAAGTGGCGTGTTGTGGAGTTTCGAATGTGCCGTTCCGCATTGTCCATCTTCTGGAAGCCCCCTGAAACTAAAAGGAGCGATGTCATCGACTGCACTGTACCACTGCTCGACGGCACTGCGATACAAGGCTTCGGAGGAATTCCTCCTTTTTCTTCTCTTGCTGGACACGTCTACCTCACATCTTTCCATCGTAGACAAAGCGGAACACAGCCAGCAAAACAGCCGTCTCTGAAATGTCTCTTGTCGGAACCGAGGCAACACTAAACCCCAAGAAACGCGTTTAAATGGGAGCTCCTTCTGTCCCGCTGATCTCGAGGGCTTGGGGGAGGGTTCAGACTGGCATTCGGCAGGGAAAACACAAAAGTCTGCTCTGCCTGACATCAGCTGGACGAAGAAAAGGAACCGCATTGGAAATCAATGACCTAATTAACCTCATTCCGAGTGCTCTGGCCATGATGTCATCCTTCCTGTTTCACCCATACTGGGAGGCACTGGGAGTGCTGTGTATAGGCTGTTAAATATCTGCACTGGTTTATACCATATTATCACTAGTGAGATATGCAACCTAAACAAAGCTGTATATGAATTTGCTCAATATTAACCGATATACCACTCATAGTAAAATGATTATAGTGTTTGCACAATTGTAGTAGCGAAATGACATCATCAGTGCACGTCATCACGGCGGACGATGGAAAGATGTCGTAATCAGACGAACTGAATAAAAAAGCCAAACACATTTTTTCAGCTTTCCATGCCATATGTCCCAGTACAGCTGGCTGAAGTCTTCCATCATCCAAATGAGAAGCTTACCAGCTAGGACTGTCCTTGCCTCTTGAAGCGGAAATCTGTGCCCCATGGTTTGGGAGGTCATGGTGGTCTTGGAGCCTATTATGGGGGGGGGGGGGATTGCAAACACACCGAAGTCGGCATACATCCCAGATGTCGCATCTGATGTATACAATGGGACCAGACTTCTAACCTAGAAATTTTGCGGAGAAAGTTTCAGTGAAATATAACAGGATGCAGAACGTGTGTGATCTAGTAAAGAAACTCGTTAAAATTTTCATTAACAACTGCAGTCTTTCTTAACAAATACAAAATCTGAAACTTCAGTCTACTAGTATTTACCATTTGTAAAATTTAAACAAAATGCCATTAACAATCATAAACGAATGTGTCGACAGTATGTCCTCCTGAGACCCAAGGAAAAAAGTATCCTTCAGTTTTAGGTTAATTGTGATTTTCTATGTCTTTGGAGGAAATAAGACATCTTTTTTCAAATTTATTTTTATTTTTAATTTCACAGCATGTCCTCTTTAGTGTACAACAGGAATAAATATGTTTCCTTACATCAGTGAAAAGATATATGCAAAAACAAAATGTCCACTGCAATGGACATAAATGAATGGGTGGGGTCTCAGGAGGATATTACATACATGTACAGGAAATCAGCAGAAATGTAAAGTATTACCTAAATTGAAAGTTAGCCCACTGGAACTGAGAAAGTACAGAGGTGTGAAATATTAAGAATAGAAAAGTCTGCTAAGACGACAAATCAGCTCAAGGTTCCACTAACTACTTGGACGCAGATGAATCGCATATATTAGAAGATTTCATTGCTTTTACAGTGTTTATTGAAACGGCTTTTCGTCAATGCCGAATTTAGTTAGAAAGTGCCAGACGAAATATTCTGCAAAATCATTCATTCTGTACTCTGATGAAAGAGACAAATTAAAGCAATGTCGAGATGAAGGCGGCCGCACTGTTCACTTTGGCCCAACGCTCGTACGACGATGATGGAAAGTCGCCAAGAATCACTAGTCTTTTCATGGTTTATCCTGGCGCAAGACACTTATGGAAAAACAATATTCACACTGACAGTTCAAGACTCGTAATGAGACCTAATGAATCAGTGAGTGAACCAGAGTACAAACAAACAAAATAAGTTATGATCAGGAATCTTTTTTATTAGTAGGTATTTTTTACTGTATATACTACAAAGAAGATGAGTTAGAAGTAATTTTTTTTTTTCGGAAGACAAAATTTAAGGGCTTGTAAAAAAAGGTCCAATTGTGAACTAATGACATCACAGATGTACAATTGCACATTCAGAGGACAAATCATGCGAAAGTTAAACTCGATGTATGGGCCAATCAGATGAGAGGAACGTGTCGTTTTTAAGGCAATTTCTAGCATATCCAGAGTTAATTCAGTGAAAATCCAACATTGATGTCATTCACCCCCTTTAAAAAATGTTGACCAATGAGACTGCATGATTTTTATTGGTTAAGCTTGGGGGGGGATGAGATGCAAATGAGGAGTACGGCTTATGTGGCTCGTTAATATTGCAAAAGCGAATAGGCTACCCCTTTGAAAGGCTAGATTTAGATCAGCTATCCATTACAACTTTCTCTTATTTCAGGGCCAAAAAAAACCTTATTTAACAGAGTGTCACAAATGATCGCAGGGACAGGCAACCAAAAAAAGTATATAAAACAGAGTAAATACAGTCCATAAATACAGTGGCATATCATTCTTCTTCACTCACATGACGGCGGTAGAAGACCAGGCGTATTTACAAGCGGATAAGGGAGACGCGGGTGATTGGATGAGCTGCTGGTAAAGAATTAATTGCTAAAGGAGCAGAAAGGAAACTTCCCACTTGGGTCTTGTATACATTCCGGACAGCGGGCAGCCATCATCACAACACGCAGCGATTCACGTTTCCTGATGCCCGTAAACTGCTGTGTGGGTCTACCGTTCAAGCTGCGTAAGGGAGGGGGCTGGGATATTCACAGCAAGGCAGGAAAAGACGCTATACATCGTAACCAGACACAGATTAATAAATGTATATCTTACAGCAGTTTTTCAGTTGCTTCTTATGGCTTACGGTATGGCGATTTATATACAGCGTGTGTTTGTAAAAAACAAGAGCGGCATTAAATTGATCCTTTAGGTCCAATTCGTCCTAAAAAAATTCACAAAGGGGAGCTAGGTCTGTTCTCTAGCTTTTGGCGGAAAAGGTTACTCGATCAAACTGGAGTCTGCCGGGAAACAGAGACGCGTATTATCTCTCTGCTCGCGCTCCTCTTACTCGCCATCACGCATCAGCTGATCTGTTTGGGGGGGGCGTGGCCACGCTGTCCATGCAGTCACGTGACCCACGGTGGTACCATCCGTCACCTTGCTTGCCGGGTCCCAAGGTCCTGTTACTGTGGGCGACTCTGCGCCAGGGCCGTGTGGCAGGTGGCGTGTGTGTGAGAGGAAAGAGGAGAGGAAAATGGGCTCGCCCGACGCAAACGGCTCTCAAGGTGGACCTGCGGATGGGGGTGCAGCATCTCCACTAGGGGGCGCTCTATTCCTGTGTTCTCAAGCCCTCCGACGTGTGGAGGTTGTGTCGCATTCCCCTGCACGGCAGAGATAAAGTCTCCGTGGCTTTGGTTTGCTTTGATATCTGAGATGGAATTCGCTCATGGGTTAGCCGGAAGGTTCCGGAAGGGGGGGAGAAAAAAAACGCGGTACCAAAGAGTCGCTGATGCATCTACGATCCAGTGCCGCCCCTTTTTCAGGCCATAGGTCCATTTTTTTGGCCACTCGGTAAACAGGGAGGGGTCCATTTCAGGTCACGAGTTATGAAGCTGGCCGTTCCGTGAGTTTGGTTCATCGCCGGAGACGGTCGTCGCTGCTGACGTCCACGCCGTCCACACGCACCGCCACGGTGTCTGCGGAGAGGAAGGAACGGAGCGGATTTAGGCCGGGACACATGTGCGATACAGACTCCTCCGTGCTGGAAGGGTGACAAACCACAGATAAGCAAACACACACGGCTTTCTGGCCGAAGAAACGCGAATGTATGGCAAACGTGCTTTGTCCAATTCATAAGCAAACCCTGAATTAATATTATGGAGAAGTACTACATGTGTTAAATGATTACAAGCCTGTTATGCACCAAAACATGTTTTTCGCAAGGGCATACGACTGGTTTTGATATCGGTGGGGACACGTTCGTACCGTTCATAGCAAATCTGCACCCTTCCTATATATTTCATTTTTTTTGGAGAAATGTTTTAGAGAAAACGTGGGACTGAGCACATGACACCGGTTTCCCCCGGCAACCGGTAGGGAATCACTCACCTCCGCAGGGGATGTCAGGGGACATCAAGGCCAAAGGATGAAGGCGAGAGAGAAGAAGAGGAACAGAAAGAGAAACTGCGGAGCCGGGAGAGACAAACGCGCGTTAGAGTCGGGGGCAGAGCCTGGAGCCGATTTAAAAGAGAGATAAATGAAAACAGTTCTACTTTGTTTGTTAGCATGTGAGGCTAAATAATCGCGTAACATTTAACACGGTGTCAAACTCGAAACAAGGGAAAATGTTAAGGAAGCGAGAGGGGAGATTTGGGGGGGGGGTGGTGGTGGTGTCTGTTTTTCTGTTCAAAAACTGGAATCCTAAGTTCCTGACAGTTGGGATAATAGCAAAAGCAGCTCCTTGCTAAGTGGTGGTCGGTGAGATTGGGGGCAGTCGGGGTGACCACGGCTCTCTCAGCTGTGTGACTGCATCCCGGTGCCCGGGGGGGGGGGGGCTGTTCCCATACAGTAGGTCTCCTGGCATTTTACTCCACCAGTAAAACACCACAGGTTTTTACCACTTTTCCACTTATTTCATAACCGCAGATTTTTTACTCTTGTTAAGCATTGGAAAGTTGAGCGAACAAGTATAAATGAAAATATAAGTAAAATAAAATGATTCCTTTATAACATGGAAAGAGTATGTAACAGTGCATGTCTGACACCCTATTAACTGGTTGTGTGGTGATGGCAGATTATAGGCTGTCCTTTAACTTTTAAATACACTAGTTACCTGTTTCATCCCATGAAACAGAGCAGTATTTAATGTCACTTGTAAAAAAGAATGCCTCGAATTTTGTCTGCTGTTATAACTGCTAGAGGGGGTTACTTTGATGAATCAAAGATATCACATTTTCTTGCTAATAAAAGTACTGAAATGGTGAACATACTGTAAATGTAGTTGTTGGCAAAGAATATTGAGTTTATTTTTAGTAAATGTTAGTGAGTAACACGCAGACGTAGAAAATCTCCGTGTGTGCAAAAACTGGTAGTGTTCGTGCGATCAGGGATAGGGGGCGCTAACTCGCGCCATCTTACCTTTTCTTCCAGGTCTTTGATCTGTCGCTTCTGAATATCCGTTTTGTCCTCCAGGTCTCGAATTCGCTAAATGGAAAACAGGCACATAAATTTCCCCCGCTGCATATTAAAACTATTTGATGTCAGTCCTGAAGCCGGCCGATTGTACTGGTATTGCTAAATTCTGTCCAGAACATATTTCGTATTAGACGCATGAAAATGCAACATGATATTGCATCAAGGACGTTTTTATAGAAAACAGAGTGATGAATTAAACATTCTGTCCATGTTAATTTTATGGTCAGATGAGCTTTAGAAGTAAAAGCCTTGCGAGCAAAACAACATCGCCCCCCTATGGTAAACTGTTCAAATTGCAAAAACTTCTTACAGCAGAACTCAAATCCACTCCCAGTTTGCAGCATTCAAACTCCAAACACATTTCAAAAATACATGAAAAAACCTTTCAGTGACAATAAGCTGTGATCATTGAATTGATATTCTAAATGTGTATCATTATGCAAAAAATGTAATCCCAAATCCATGCCTAACACTGTCCAATCCTTGATTCAAAAATATGTCAAACATCAAACAATTTTTCCTAATATTTTCTTGTATATTTACACAGTAAAGCAAGGATTGTGACTACATTGTCTTTTCAATCTTGCCTTATCATAATTACTGCCAGGTGAAGTTTATTTCTAAATAAGAGTTAGCCACAAAATGAAGTAGCGTTTAACGCAAGACACCTGAACATCGCCTGTATTAATGGCTCGGACAATCAGTGTATGTGTGCGTGAAGTTGAACGGCTAATCCCGTGATGTGCAGGTATTCTGGAGAAGAAATTGAAAGTGCGGATCATTACATGGCTATCTGAGCTGGACCACAAATCTCTCTTTAGATGAGACATAGAGATGATCATCAGCGGTACACGCCTGTGGTACACGCCTGCAGTACATGTCTGTGGTACATGCCTGTGGTACACGCCTGCAGGACATGCCTGTGGAACATGCCTGCAGTACACGCCTGTGGTACACGCCTGTGGAACATGCCTGTGGTACATGCCTGCGGTACACGCCTGTGGAACATGCCTGTGGTACGTGCCTGCGGTACACGCCTAAGGAACACGCCTGCGGTACACGCCTGTGGTACACGCCTGTGGTGTCAGGATATGCGGGAAAAGGGGCTTGGATTTGAAGTGCTAATTAGCAGGTGTACTGGCTTACACACTCTTATCCACTGAAAACCGTGAATATTGATTATTTGCATGGGTTAACTGGCACATAATGTGGGAGACGCTTGGAAGAGGTGTCGTGTGGAGTGTGTTATTTGAGAGTGTGTTATGTGGGAGACACAAATCTTCCAGATTTGCACGTGTCAGCGTGTGTAGGTGAATACGAAGAACATCCAGGTACCAGATGTTTACACCCGTCGCATGCTTCCCCGTCCTCAGCTGCGCAGCTCTGCGCAGTGCTGTGCCCACTTCCTACCTGGTGGGCCTGGTGCAGCAGCTCCATCCTCTCCTGCAGCACCTGGCAGTCGTACTCGCGGCTCTTCCTCAGCATCTGCCTGCGCAGACGCTCCACGGCGGAGCGCAGCTCATCGCGCTGCTTGTCGCTCAGCGACTCGCCGTGCCGGATGGAGGGGCCCTGCTGTAGCGCGTTGTACAGCGTCGCCTCCAGCTCCTGGATTTGCTGCGGGCGGGAAGAGCGAGAGATGGGGGCTTGCAGCGGCCTTCCCATGCGGCGAACGCAGAGACATGGCAGGGCTTCAAATTAAAAGTCCTGGCTTGCCGCCTGGATAGACTCCAGGTTCACATCGATCCCAGAGAAAAGGGATGAATGGATGCATGCAAGGGATGATGATATACAATATAGCACTGTTGACTGGAAATGGGGGAAGTAGTTGTGCTTTTTTTGCAGGGTATCGGTCCTTTTCAGCTGAATCCCAAGCTGAAATCCTATTTCCTATACAGAGGTGTTTAATAATCTGTAAAAGTCACATTGCTTTATTCCAGAATCACCAAGAACAAAAGGCTCATGGGAGTTTTACTTGCACAAAAATGTTCTGAGGGCAGAATGAAAAATTATTGGTTCAGAGAGAGAACCAATCAGATTGTAGAGGAGGTGAGTCTCAGCAACTAACGGAGGCGGGACCGACGAATCGGATGTCTTGGTTCAGTGTCCTCTACTTGCTTGGACCCACCCCCTCTACAGTCTGATTGGTTATCTCTATAAACCAATCACTTTTTATTTTGCCCTCAGGACATTGTTGTGTATGTAATCGCAAACAAAAACCACGGCAGTGGGTCTTCACTCACCATGTAGGCCTGATCGAGGGCCTGCTTCCTGTAATCCAGTTCCTCCTCCAGGTAACCCTTCTGCTTGCAGAACATCTCCTGCGAAGGCAGCGCTCCGGTGAGAATGAGAACCGCGACCATGAGGTTCCTTGCCGGAAAATCCTTCACGCTGAGCAAGAATCGCATCCAAGCTAAGACGGTCAAGGAGCTTGCGACCCAGTCACCAAAGTGGTGTGTGTTTCAGCGGGTTAGGCCTATGTTACTATGATCGGAGGGTTGCTAGTTTGAATCCCATCCTCAGCAGAATAGGCAGATGTCCATTGGGCCCCCGAGCAAGGCCCCGAACCCTCTAAAATGCCCCAGGGGTGCTTAATAAATGGCTCGAACCCCCAACCATCACTCTCACCTGGATATATGTGTGTATCTCAAAGGAGAGCATGATGGGATACGTGAAAAGGAGCCTTCCAGTGTACCTGTACCTGGCAAATAAAGCGTCATCTAATTTAAAAAATAATTTCTTACATACTGGAGGAGAAAAGCCCATTTTAATACCCCCCAAGATGTAAAATAATCCAGATTTTTCTGTGTGTTTCACGCATCTGGGCTGTAGTGAGTCTCTCGTCTTCTGTCAAATGTGTAATTCTTCTACCTCCTGGATTTATTTAAACAAATTGTGAAAGAGTAACAGAGAGGGAAGTAACTGCTGATAGCAGAAAGAAGTGCAGGACCTGTAACTTAGGACACGGTGTGTTTATTATTATTATTATTATTATTATTATTATTATTATTATTATTATTATTATTATTTGGAAGGTACGCTTATGAATCCAGAGCTCAGATGCAGCCAGATGGCTGTCAATCAAGGGAAACATCCAGGTGATGTAACAGAAAAAAGTCAGAATAGACTTGCGAGTCAAACACAAGTACGATGAGAGACATTGTTAATACACCCTGCCTGGCATTTATATTTAGAATATAAAACACTTCCATTGTTCACAATTTCCTACAATTAACCATTTCTGTTCTGTGTCCCAGTCACTGTTAGACACCATAACCTCATAAGATATTCACCTTCTTATTTCATACATCCACTAATTATCATGCGCTGGCTTCATTTGTAAATCTAGGGCACTGGCGCTGTAATTAATTATTAACCGCTACTTCTTAATTATTTATCAGCACGATTTAGATTTAATTAGTTACGGCCGCTCACTAACCATCTCAAGCTCCAGGTCCATCATCTTCTGGTGCAAGGCGGCCTCCGTGCCCTCGATCTGCTGGATCCACTAGAGGGCGACAGAAACAATGGAAGACGGTGCGATGGGCGAACATGAATGAGCTTCCCGTAAAAGTACATTCTCAGGGGTATTATGGGAAAAATGCCAGGTTTTAAGAGCTGAGGAGGGAGAGAAAATGTATTCCTTTCACTTGCATTAAGAAAAACACCTGTCGTATAGATATATTCCGACAAGATGGATGGTCATTTTTGGCATATATATAGATATGTGTGTGTATATGCGTTACATAAATAAGACGGATCGTAACTTATTGTTCTATTTACATACCTTTTCTGCTAGCGAGAGGACAGTGCTTGCTTGAATAATGGCTACTTGCTCTTCATTGCGCAGGTTCTGCAGATAAGAAACACGGTAAATGTGGTTATATTGCTGTCCCCACTGTTTTAAAGAGCCTGTATCTCAGATCAGCTGGATTACATGAACAATATCCCATTTTATATTATCTCTGCCAGCTGCTAGCATACAAAAACGAGAGTCCAAGCAACAAAAAAAAAATGGACATAGTATAGTATAGTATAGTATATATAGTGGCATGGTGTAGTATAGTATGGTATCGTATAGTATTGTCACGGCCATTTGTCCTATTTTTCCCTGTGTCCCATTCCATCGGTGCACTTAATCCTTCTTTCACAGCAGCACAAGACTGATTATAGCCCTGTGATAATATTTATCTTTATTACAGAAGCCGGAGTCTGTCTTTCCAACACATCGGCAACGCCGCGTTCTACAGCTGGGCGACGTGCCAACATCAACCTTATCTGCACCAGAGATAAGGGTGAGAAGCGTGTCATGTTGGTACTGCATAACTACCAGAAGACCTCCTGGGAACCAGTAGGACAAACGACCGTAACGAATTGCAAACTAGCGTTAACCACATTCAGATAAGCGTTTACGAAGTGGCAGTAGGGGGGTCACGCTTAGGAGGAGTCAGATTTGGAAGAACCCAGGATGTGGAATCGTGAAGATAACTTTGTCGAGAAGGTATTTTTGTGTGGATTCAGCAGGGCGGGCGTATCTGCACCAGGATCTGGACACGACAAGTGGAAGAGATATTCTTACGATGAACCTACCCCGTTATCGCCCAGAATGTCAAGGAGTTTGATGAGATCAGGAATACAGACGTCCTGGTGGAGAAAAAAAGAGGAGACGGAGAGTAAACTGAGTGGCAGAATCTGTAGCGCTAAGATCTGAACTCCTCACTGGAGAAAAACAAATGACTCCATTTGTGCTTGGGCTGCCCTTCTCTTATGAGTAATGTTCTTCAGCTGGGGGGGGGGCTGTACTGAGTGGTATTGGACTCATGTTGGGCTTACCTTGACTCCCTCCTTCATGCAGTATATCTGTAGGGCACTGACCCCCTCGGTGAAGGGGTGAATCTGAAGATTAAATGGGGGAGACCTTCGTTCACGCTCCTGCAAGGTATAGGAAATACAACGGCATGTTAAACTGAAGCAAAGCAAATTCACAGTCACGCTGTCGCTATGCGCCGCGTGCATTCAGCAGCTATTAGACCCGAGTCTGGATCTGAACCCAGGAAAGTGTCTGTTAAAGCTTCTGAATGCTCCTTGCGAAGGTGAAGAGCAGAAGAAATTCTGACATGTTACTGAAAGCTCTTCTGTAACCCACCGGCAATAACAACTCGAATAACGCCAGGGAACACGAGTGACTGTTTTATCGTAAAAAGCATTTTTTTTTTTGGTTGAAGGTTTTAAAATAATAAGCAAAGGAACAAAACACCGACAGGCACTTCCAGCAGAACGGTCCTCCTGGGGCACGAGGAATGCGAAATGTGGGCGGCTGCGTCAGTCAACGTTCGGTGGGATCGTGCTCCTCCTTTGAGCCAAATGGTTCAGCTAGGCGACCGAATCCGAGGCTAATCTCAGTGACCGAACCCACACCCGAATGACCCTGGTGACGGGGGACAACGGGATGAGGTCTGCATATGATGACCTCAGTGTCGATCTCAAATTTCCGGCCGTAAACACACTGTACATGAGGATGAAGCCAGCGACATTCCAAGCGACGCCATATTGATATTCGGCTAACCTGTCAAATGAATTCAGAGATCTGTTCAAATACGGGTGCAACATCCACTCAGGTAAACCACTAACGTGAATCAGGCAGCTGCAGCTGAATGCATACAGCATGCGGGCAGAGTTATACATATACATTCATTTTATTTGTATTTATGTAGAGCATCGTAGGCAGCCCAAGTCCAATGGTATTTATTGCACCGCGAACTTGTTCGTGGCTTTGCTGACAATGAAGGACCCTTGAGTATTGCGGTTCCCTTGTTGTTTCGTTAAGCACCTTTTTTATTTGGTTAAACCTCAGAACTGCTAAGGTGTGTGATTTTTAAAAGTGGTGTGAGTGTTGGTGCCAGATGTTTCAGTCCCAGTATCTCAGCGAACAATCACCTTCCACCTTTTCACGCAGTCTGTAGTTTACAGAGAACTGTGCGATAAACAGAACAAACCTATTAGCGGTGGTTCTGCGGGCCAAAATCTTTTTACTGAGAGGTGAGCAGAGAATGGCCTGATTCCTTAAACCAATCAGGAAGTCCAGAAGTGGTTCTAGAGGTAA
The DNA here is from genome assembly GCA_026781145.1 of Hippopotamyrus pictus. Taxonomy (NCBI): domain Eukaryota; kingdom Metazoa; phylum Chordata; class Actinopteri; order Osteoglossiformes; family Mormyridae; genus Hippopotamyrus; species Hippopotamyrus pictus. The sequence continues at coordinate 3,628,180 of JAODLC010000052.1, read as the reverse complement.
ATGTGGGTCATTTCCCATCTAGTTTTGTGTAACTAAATAGGTGACCACTGGGAGTACAGTAAACAATACTCTGGCCTCATCACTCTAGCCACTGAGAGTACAGTCAACGATACTCTGGCTGCAATACTCTAGCCACTGAGAGTACAATAAACAATACTCTGGCTGCAATACTCTGGGCACTGAGAGTACAGTAAACAGCACAGGTCGTAGAGGTCACCTCCAGCTCATGGATTCGGAATTCCATGAGTTCGTTCTGGTCCTTGGAGTCCTGGAGCTCCTGCTCAATCCGACTGATATCCAACTTCAGTTTCTCCCCCTGCGAATCGAGGTCGAGTAAACTTATGCGAGCATTCAATGGGAGCAGCTACTTTACATATTAACCACCTTTCCGTGACCACGCACCTTTTCGCGAAGCTCCTGATTTTGTCTGAGGAACAGTTGTTTTTCCTCCACCCATTTTGAGTCCTGAGGCGAAAACAAAACACGGTGATCTCACCGAGAAGATCTTTCTGGAAAACATATTCTTCACACATTCCCATCCCGGTTGGGCTGCAATCACTGTCGATGTGCCTCACCTGTCCCCTTTGTGTGAGTTCTTTTTCAAGGTCTTCAATCTTGGCTTGGTACCTAAGGACATCTGCTTGCAGTTGCTCGTGAACCTGCAAGGGTGGAGAATGTAATGTAAGAATATGACGAGCGTGGAGATTCTTAAAGGGGATGTCATTTGGCACACAGAGTCCTAAAATAATGGAATCTTTAGGAGACTTTTATTGTGAAATATTACCCCCTCACTCCATGCACAGCATTATTACACTCTTCAATCACTCTCCGTTGAAATGGAATGGTTAAAGATTTGTTATGGAGAAAAATAATTGAGAACCTTTGGTGATTCTTGTCATAAAATAGATCCAACCGATATCGCTGGGCAAAGATACAATACCAGTCAAAGGTTTGGACAAGACAAGCCACCTACAAAGGAGAGTGATAGTGTCACATCACATGACCTGGCCACCTGACCTAAATGGTAGAAATGGGAGGAGTTTGAAGGAAAAGCGGCCAATGAGTGCTCAGCATATATGTGGGAGCTCCTTCAGGACAGCTGAAGCATCCCAGGAGGCCACCTCATGAAACTGATATAGAGGAGACAGCAGGGTTAGCTAGTCCCTGGGGCAATTGGGGTTAAGGGCCTTGGTCAAGCAGCAGATGATCGGATTGATTAGTCTTGGTTCCTCAATCACTTTACCTTAGCCTCCATCTCCGCATCCAGGACACCTCCCTTCTGCTCCTGCAGGAGAGCGTATGCTCGCTGCAAGGCCTGGTACTCCCGCGTCAGCTGACGGAAGCGCAGTTCTGACTCCTCATTGGCTAGGCCCTGGTGGAATAAGGACGATGATATCATCCAGTTTTTTGCATTCCAGGAAGTCCCGCCCACCCCTAACATGGTGGATGGTCGGCCATTTTTAATGCAGACGGACTTCACCTCGTCCAGATCTTCGTCCGGAGTTGCCGGAGTACGGTCCATCCGGAAGGAGGCCACTGAGGAGGATTCAGAGTCCATGGACTCCTCATCATACCCGAAAAAGGTGTCCACCACGATATGTCTCTGCAGTGAAGATCAGGTGACGTGATCAGAATGTCGCTGAAACGTTTGCAGAACGGATAAGATGACATGGCCGAAACTGAACCAAAGATTCCTACCTTGATGGGTCGAGAGCTTCGTTTGTGTCGCCTCTTACGCAATAGTTTTTCCCGATCCTGCACAAGGAAGTGTCCAAAGAACAAGAAAAATTAGCATAAATCAAATGTTTGTCATAAGTAAGTCAATGTGCAGAACTTGGGTTCTGGTTGCCAGTCAAAAACCCAAAATCCAATGGATGCATCAGCTCAAGTAGTAACACTTAATCAACTATATGCACGATATTTAAGAAATCCAAAAGATAATTACGAAGAATCACAAAAACACACTACACAAATAACAATTCATCAGATATTAAAGCCAATTAGAGAAGAAATTCTAGTCTTGCGGGATTGACTTTGACGTTATTTTCTTTTGAAGCTTGACTGTAATATCCGCTCGTCTCTATGTGCCCCAGTCGATGCAAACTCACTCTCGTCAAGTCGTCAATCATGTTCTGCTGCTCGAGAACTTGCAGCTTCAGGAATTCTACCTCCTGCTCGTCCTGGGCCTGGTCCAGATCATTCAGAGACCGGAGCTTCTTCAGGGGTGGATGGGAACCTATCTTTTCCTTCTGCGAGGAAACAACAGTCACCACTACTCAGGGACTTTGGTACCCTGTCTACTTATAACCCACGTTCATATGATCCCAAATGAACACATTTTGCCCTTTGAAGCAGAAGAAGAGTCATATCTTGGCTAATTTCAATAAACCCAATGTAAACTGTAGGTCAGTGTTTTGAATTACTTGAATACTTTAACCCCCCTTCCCCCCCGCCCCAATCAACAACTTCTTTGGGTAGTGACTTACAACCTACAGGGCTGAGTCAGTATTTCTAACAGGACAATCAAACCAGCAGTATGTATGATTTCTGCTTCATAATACAGTGATATGATGTTTGTCCATCTACAGCTAGTAATTGTTGGCCTACCAATAGCTTGAAACATCTCACCATCTCAGTGTTCTCCTTCAAAAGCGCCTTGATCTTCTCCTCCTGGCGCTGAATGGACTGCGTCAGCTCCTCGTTCCTCTTGTTGAGGAGCTTGTTCTTCTCCAGCATGGGCTTGCACTGCTTCTCAGCCTCCCGCACACGCTTGAGCTAAGGGGTGAGGGACGGAAGACCAAACCAGTTCCCAGCAAGCACGCTTTAGCTAACATCAATACCTGCAGGTTCTTGCATGTTTAATAGTTTCTGCCAGCTATATCTCTACTGTTTATATTGTTTTTAGTTTTTTTTGCTTTAAATAGCAAAGCAAACAATAAAGTCTCTGACGGGCAGGTCTATCGAGCCGATGATTGACCGTGATGTCATGCTGGCTGTAAAGATGCGGGTGTCAGATGGGATAAGGAGGCATATCTATGACAGGGTGACGTCAAGGTGAAACAGGGGGCCCCAAGATGAGTAGAGCGACGAGCCAAAAATCTGCACCGCCAATGAGGCTGGAAACGGTAACTTCTACAGGGTATGTTAATTCAACTCTGATTGGATGGCCCCAGCTAATGATATTCTGGGCTACTGATGGCTTCTTATGCTATTGGCTAAGCCCTCGGTGGCTGTACCAGCTCGTTCCGCTCCTCCACCAGAAGCATGTTGCGGTCCTCCAGCTTGCGGATGTTGGAGTTGAGCTCCGCCATGCGCCTCTGGTTCCTGCGCATGTCCTGGGTCACAAACACAAGGAGTCAGTGCGCAACCAACATGCATTTTGATCAGAGGTGGGCATTTCAGGTCCAGAAAGTAAAAATCCAGTCCACGATTTTGTTTCAACCACCCAGTTGAGTACTCTGTGATAGGGACTCCTTATGCTCAGCTGGTTGGTTGAAACAAAATCCTGGCCTGGACCTGAACTGCCCATCTCTGATTTTGATACAGAGTGGCCCCAGTAGCATTAGCATTGTTAGCATTGCGGCTAAGGACCCCGGAACCTTCAAAGCCATCAGCTCGATCTACTCCGCCCCGTCGTACCGGGCTGCCACAGTGCTCCGAGCCGTCCGCTCCGGCGCGCCCCGGCACCTCCCTCTTTGGGCTGCCCAGGTTGCACTCCGCCTCCTTCACCAGGAAGAGCTGCTCGTCCAGCGCGTCCTTCTGTAGCTGCAGCTTCTGCAGGAAGCCCGTCGCCGACTCCAGCTCCTTCTCCAAGGAGAAGATGGTCCTATCCTTGGCCTTGATCTCGTCCACCTGAGCATAGGGGTTCACATGCAGTCGAAATCCAACCAAGAATCCGGTATGCAGAACCTGGCCGGAACAAGCCTGGACACACCTGCTTTTAAAGCATTTGTCTCTATTTTAGCTAAATTATTCACATTATAGTCAAAGATCTCAAAGCAATGAAATAAATACATATCAAATATCGCAATGACCAAGGGAAGGGCTCAGCAACTCAATTTTCTCAAACTTTACACTCTTCAAAACAGCCCCCTTTACTTCAATGGCAGCTCTGCAGACTCTCAGCATTCATTCACCCAGCTTCCAGATGTGGCCACCTGGGATGCTTCTGCTACAGGCCTGAAGGAG
>JAODLC010000052.1:3605855-3617469 GCA_026781145.1 Hippopotamyrus pictus | reverse complement strand
AAAAAAATAAAAAACTGGCAGAAAAGGACAGAGTGATGCATGACTGTCTTTGATAAGGAAAGCTCATTATAGGAAGTGGGTAAAAAAAAAAATCTTAATCCATTCAAAGCTCACAAAGAAGACAGCGTGACAACAATGAGCGAGAGCAAGGCAGAGTGTGTGGATTCTGCCTGTTAAAAGCCTACATTAAACCCAGAAAGGCCAATTTGACACCTGGTGTCCGAATTCATTCCGGAACCCTCATACTTATTTAAAATGCATTCCGCTCCTAGCATCTGCTACAATTTGACCTTTTTTAAATTCAATCACATTTTCCGCTAACTGGTCCTTGCAGATTCCAGTGGAATTGACATGAAATGTCGATTTTGACGTTTTACTTTTACCCAAAACTTTTCTCAGTGAAAGACAACCCAAACTTGACGGAAAACTGACCACAACCCAATATTGTTGTATCCTGTTTTATTTTTATTCTTGTTTTTCTGGGAAGATGGTTAGGAGTGGTTCGTTCATAGCAACCATCTATAACTCCAGCATTCTTGCATAGACCACAGAAACTAATTTTTCACAAACAAGACAGTTTTTTTACAAGACAGTTTACCGAAGTTATGCACAATGAACTCATTTGTTCAACATGAAATGTTTGGTCCTACATACATTTTGTTCAAAAAAAAAAATCATGTTTTTTGTTTTCCCAGCAAACGAATCAAACCTTAATATGCACATTTGCAACCTATAGGCACAGCAGTTTATATTATTTGTGCAATTAATCAAAATGGTATGGAGGAGATACACTGGGACAAAACTCAAACCCCTTCAGCCTCAGAAGCTAGGTGTTAGCTAATTCCACTTGCTGGATGGGCCCTGCTCACGACTTTGCAGACTGGAAATGTGGGCGTGGCATAAGGTTTGTGGGCGTGTCCGAATGTTTGTGGGTGTGTCAGAAGGTGGGCGTATCAACAGGAATGAAATGTGGTGAAGTGGCTGGAACCACACACGCAATTTCTTTCACACAGTAACTGTTCATAAGCATAGGAAATGTCTTGCATTATATGATCAAATATGAAACAGACATTTAATCATTGCCTGACCTATATGCCTGGTAAATGTCTGGTCTCTTTCTGAAACAACGGGTGAATCTCTATACCAAGAACGCAAAGATCGTACTTGCGGTCTTGGCAAGACTGATCTTGCTATCTTCCCTCCGAGAACAAACTTAGGGCGCAATGAATCATGGGATTGGTCTCGTTCGGCGAGGATGCAATCGATGCATCCTTGATATTTGGGACAGAGCACAACAAAGATCCAGGCATTTTTACCGTCCTCTATACTTCTGCTCTTAGTATTGGAACTGGTCTTCGGCAATGGAAGACGAGGCAAAACGGGTACGTGAGAACACAAGTAGGTCAAGTCCGCATAAAACCCCCAATGTTTATTGACAGCATTTCCATCCAATAGAAATAACCATTTGGCACACCTGCTATAGTGTACGCGTCACCTTTTAACACGCCCACTAATCTTTTGACACACACACTACTACATCCCGCAGAGACTCACGACTTCCTGCTCTCAGGACATCAGGCAACTTCATGTGGGATTCTAGTTGTCTATAGAATGTTTACTGCCCCAAATATAGCCCTGCAGAGCTATTGCTGCGTGACACATGCATTATTCACGAAACAAGGCTTACGATTTTTTTTTCCTCTATCTGCTCCTTTTTGATTATTTTTATTCTGAGAACCTTATCCAGATTCGGTCTAACAGGCAAACATTTTTACCACGAGCTTCTACCAGAATCTGCTGCATCTCAAAGTCGAAGCCCGTCCCGAACTTAAGGCAGCTTATATTTCTGATTTTTCCCATCCTGACAACCAGTTTTGTTGCTTCAAAGACAACAGACGGAGATGAATGAAAATGACAAATGTCTCTGGAAAACGTTTCATTGTGTCACCAGTGTAAAGAAACTGCCTGAACTCGACATCCTGTTCTAAATTGTTTGAGAACAAAGATGTGACAATCGTCTCTAAAAGCAAAAGGTCCCACTGTTTGTTATACATGATTTACTTGCTGCCACAATTAACTCTCTTTATTTTTTACTGGGATTCATAATAGCTGCGGCAGTCAACCAAAGGATATGGTGCCTGGCAGTGACATTGATGGTGACCATTCTTTACCCGCCAACAAAATTAATTCCACGCTGGGATTATTAATAACTGGGTCATTTGGAAAAGTGGGGCTGACCAGAATCTTAAGAAGCAAAGTTGAAAGCCTCTGTATGGAATCACATCTGGCCAGATGCATGGCTAATTCCGCTGCACAGCTAAAGGCCCGCTAAAGCTAGATTAACCCAAAAAATCAGCTAAAACACATACAAACAATAACCGCGAGCAGGAACCAAGCGTAATAGGCTAAATCCATCATTTTGTCTGCGAATGAACCTTTGCATCTTCCTCCTTGTGCAACTTCTGCCTTTGGCTGGCTTTCAGAAGAATTCTTTGTGATCCCAGCAGTGTGAGGTCACTGGGACAAAGCTGGATGCCTGATATTACTTGTGTGACTGACGACCTGCTTATTTTTAGACCCAAACGCCTGCCGCCGTGCCGTGACTCAATTGGCTAAATTTGGGGAAGGATTCTGAGCAGCCGTAAGATCTCCTGCAGCCTCACCGGTTCTGGGGAATCCAGATTTTGAGTTTTGCTGCATCTTGTTCGCGGAAAAACAATACAAACGATACTGTACAAACCAATTACCCATAATCCATCAGCTGCATCAAGGTTTAGTACGTTTTTATGTGTCGTTCATTAGAATCAAGGCTCTCATTCCAAATGCAGTATCATGCCAGAATCTTTAATCCTTAGCTACAAACCTTTGAAGGTGCAATTTAATTAAGAAACCGCCTCCCAAAGCAAAATGAAAATATATGGCTGTATAATCATTACATATGTACTGACTACAGCAAAAAAAAAAAATGGCTACATTGTCTTCAAATGTATACAGAAATGGGAACATTATCTGTGCAAAGCATTGACCGTGGTGCATTATGGGGGAAATATTGTTATTACTGAATTCCTTTAAATAATAAATAATATTAACTGTCCCATCATGCATTGTCTGGAGGTCGAATGTGAAAAGTCCGAAGTCTCAAATGTGACATACAGAAGGGCTTTTTATGCAAAGTCCTGCAGCCATTCTTAACTGTAAGCGAGACAAGGAATAAAGACGCCGCGAGCCAGACCGACAGATGAGGGCTACATGCTATCAGCTCAGGTGCACTTCCCGTTTATTTCCGAGTATGGGCGGTAATAGCAGTGATCTTGTGACCCAGTTTCATTTTCACAGAGAGTCTTGTGCTCACAGATAGTCACAAGAGGGCTGGATGCATACATGCTTAGCATCCAGTCCCTAAGATCAGACAGTCCAAGAGAAAACAGTATAAAGCCACACCAGGGGTGACCAATCTATCCCAGAAAGGGCCGCTGTGTGTGCGGGTTTTCGCTGCAACTCCCTAATTAGATTACTAATTAGAGGACTGATTGGCTGAAGAGTCCTCACACCTGGGTTTGTACAGCTGACCTAAAGGTTCTCCCTCTCTCCAAGCACAACGGCCTACTGTGTCGACAACACATGGTCACGTTTGCCTGTATTCCTGTCACCTGCGCAGTGTTACACCCCCTGGATAGCCCTGACATCTTATATTTGCCAATAAGAAATCAAAATAGTTCTTGCTTTCGTTTCAAGGAGTGGATGGAGGGGATTTGGTCTTAACACGGCCTGGGAAGTGCTGTATTACACAAACAAATATCTCAATAGTCAAGGCCCCCAACCCCAAACCCCAGGGGTGTTTCCTGCCTGGTGGGAGACCCTGAACTGTCTCCCACAAGCTTTCCTCCCACCTGTATAGGTGTGTGTCCCAAAGGAGGGCAAGACGGGCTATAGAAAACAGATCATATATCTTTTCTCCTGAAGAGTTTAAATTGTAGTTGGATACCTATTAATCTTATTTAATTTTTGTTTTCCATCCATAGTGTTTATCATGTCCAATGGCTCCCTCCTGGGATCAATAAAGTTTTTTTCTGATTCTGATACACTTTTAAAAATGGCCAATGAACCGTTTAATTTCATATGTGCGCATCCTTAAAGTGGACAGGATTGGAATATACGTCTACAAAAAGGTCATTTTATTTCATGAGAACAGTTTCTGTTTTGTGTTAAAGCCAAAAGCCTTTGAGAAATATGCAGAAATTCGGCAAAGTTGGTAAAATGTTCATGACATCCACTATAGATTGATTCAGGTGACTGCAACTGTATTCTCACCTGATCAGCTAAGAAGGTCAAAGGACACAGAAAATGGAGAGATGCCACCAGTCAAGCATCAAGCTTACTGAACATTGCGCGGATAACTTTCTCAATTTTTATCACACGCTATAAATTATAGCAAAAAAAAAAAGTGATTATTTGAGGATTAAATTGTAAGTTAGAGACACAAATGTCACATATGAGTGCAAATCATGAGAAAAGCGCTCAGAACTAATATATTCCAGGGAAGTAATAAATTAACTGCAGTGAGGTAATAAATTAACTGTTCAAGCAAGCTTGTCCCATATTCAACATTTTTACATGTTGCTCATTTTAATCGCTTTAACATGCATGTTTTATATATAGTATGGTCATGACATGCAGTATGTGTTTAGAAATATATGCCTACAAAATATCATTTTAAGGTATTTCTCATATATATATATATATATATCGCTTGATATGTCCACTCAATATTTCTTCATGTAATATTTTACACAATAAAATGATACTTTTCATTGTACACAAATACTGTCGACTAAAATAAATGCTTATGTGAAAATTTTATAATGAGATTCACCCACAGTGACAGCCTTATAAATATAAGTATTATACAGAGGTGTCATATCTCCATCTCTCTTATGATTGTCAGTCTTAAGCAGCCGTAAAATTAAGCATGTCTGTAGAACCGGCCTACGGAGGTGGGCGGATCTTCTGTCCACGTCTCCATAGTTACAATTATGCGAAATGAAGCAGGATGAATGAAAAACGCCGTGCGTCAGCCCGCAAACGCTGGGATGCAGGCTGTTAGAACCATCTCCGTCCCCCAAAGGAGCTGAGGAGGGGAGCCGGGATCGCCGAGGTCTTAGCGGCAATGTCAAAGTTACGTGGCTCACAGCCTCCACTTCTTAAACTCGCATTATAAAAACACTAAAGCATGCCATTGCAGTTATACGCTTAGCTGAGAATAATACTCTAAACATTTTACCGTAATCTACCGATATGACTCACCCGGATACCTTTCCGAATGGGCCCAAAGCACATGCCTTTAATCCGTCTGCCACTATATTCTCTGCTGCCATCTTCAGTAAATTCCGCAATCCGAACTAGACAACTATCTGCAAATACAGAGCAAAGGTGTTGTACATAGACTGATATATATATACGTATCACGTGATACCAATGAGCTCGCTTCTACTACCTATAACCCTTGACACCTGGGTTATAGGTGTCATCTTAGGTACGTTTTATTCCAAAAAGGTTGATAAGGTGATAAGAATAAATATGATGAAAGACCTATAAAATCAAAAGGATAAAATATAGCGCTTTGAAACGTTTAGTTTCCAGCATTCACGTTCGTGCTATATATCCCCTATAACAGTGATAAGCATGAACAGTATTTTTGATCATAATTAAAACTCTTTTGTATTGTAGCGCGGAGGTAGAATATTATAATTTTTAAACGTATATACATTTTATTATATGAGACGGAGTAAATTAATTAAGCCTTAGCACTTAGCAGATATTGCATTCTATAAAAACAGACCTAGCCTATTATTATCGGAAGTTATTTTGTATTTTTATTAATCTGCAGGGCGTCATGAAATAGCATCGTACAGACAAACGTACTCCAGCATCGGCATAACGTAAATATATAGACAGCTATAACATTGAGGAGGTCATAAGCAGACCGATTTAACGGGAATCCGCAGATCGCATCGCGAGCGTGGGAAGACCGGCGCCGGTCCACGTTAGGCCGAGATCACGGGAATCGGCAATGTCGGCCGTGCACCTTAACATAGCGTGTTATGTTAGATGTATTATTACTTTTTCTGCTAATGGACCCCACGATGTCGTTCAGAGGTCATGATTAACTGTCACCAATGGCCTCGCCAGCGCATCCTCCCGAATCGTGCAATCCAATGCACTTGTCATCCTCGATCATCCTCCAGCATCCTAATGTACAGGCCACCCCGTATAATTCCCGAAATAATATTCGTGGCTCCATCGAACAACAATACATGATTATGATCCGATATTCCGGCTTGTTTTACCATGACGCATAGTCGCTGATACGGCCAGCATCCCCCTAATACAGATCGCTTAGTTAATGGACGAATAATAACTGACAGCGCAACTGATCCCGACTGTCTTAGGAGACGCACTATAAACGACAAGCCGTATAAGAGATGCAAAGTATCCCTCGACGAAAAGAAGGAAATCCGGCGCGCTTCTTACCGTGCGATTAATCTCCGCGATGTACGAAGGCCTCCGGGATGTGTTTCCATAGCTCGGCTTTTCTCCTCTCCTCTCCCCACCGCCCCGCAGCATCAGCAGCCGCACAAAGCGACGGAGAGGCCAGACCCCGCCCTCATCTCTATGAATGGCCGAGATCCGCAGACCCCCCGATCTGCTCCCGGCTTCGCTCTTTCGGCTCGCGGATCGCTACCCCGGCTACCCTCCCGTCATCAAAGCGCTTTGGGGGCAGCGCATATTACACAAAAGGGTGTTATTAGTCTTAAAAAGGAGTAGTGAGCTACCATTACTCACTTCCCACCGTATCCCACCCCAGCTGCCTTATTTGTATAAATCGTAATTCGGCATTCTGTGATGGCCGAATTATGGACATACAGGCGAATGATAACGTGCTGCACGAGAGAAATCTAAAACGAATTATTAATGTTGTGGATTCTAACTCTAGCAAAGTTCCCTTTGATAGGGTAACTGTTAAAACAGGTGGCCTAGTATACGTTTTCGTTTTAGCTTTATTGACTACAGGCAACATGGCTTGTTTTAGAGCAGAAATACATTTAGGTGCTTATATTGTAATTTTATATAGACACATGAATTAATTGAGAACTGGCAGCCATCAAAAGAAAACAGTCGATAAATATGTCATTTGGAAATCACCAGAATGCCTGGTTGACTTACATCTAGCGGTAGGAAAAATTGAGAATATTCTTTAGGTTACTGCAAGAAAAGGCATTGATCTACAGTCACAAGACCTGAAAGACTAGCAATACTGTACTTATTTTACACGTTTATTATCTTAAAAGGATTAATTGTCTTTCCTGACACTGTACACAACAATGAAATGTGTCCTCTGCATTTAACCCATATGCAGCATTGTGACATAGCAAGGGGCAGCTAATTCAGCGCCCGGGGAGCAGTGCTTGGGGGGGCGGTGGTACCTTGCTGGTTAGGGATTCGAACCAGCAACCTTTTAATCACAAGCACACTTCCCTAACCATTAGGGAAGCTTTCATATTTAAATTTGAAAAATAGTACAATTCAGTACGTCAAATGGCTTCACCTGCGAGATGCACATTAGTATTGAAAAGCGTATTCGGGGTGTGTGTATTGACGGATACCACATATGGGATTTTTACTTTATTTATTCAACATTTACATATTTTCTCCCTGGTACACAACAAACCATTAAGGAATCTGTTAGCTTCACACAACACAGAAAACCATCAACCAGTTAAGAACGCCTTGAGCAGATTTCACCCAACGCTGTCTCGCAAAGACGACTCCGCTGTCAGGCTTCTCCAGAAACACTATCCATGACATCAGATCTTAAGCACGATATTGCACGGGAGTCAAGAACTCATGGCAGCGTTTCCTTAACTGCTGGGTGACCAGGATACATCCCTACAACGTGTAAAGAGATCCGTCGTTGTTCTGTTGCTCAATAACAAGAGGCCTAAAATTCAGCATTGAGGAAACGCCTGTTAGGTTAACATGAAATCAGTTCCACAGATCAGTACCAAGAATCTTTTGTGCTTTGATCAACACAACTGACCATTTTGCTATTCCATACATAATGCACAGTACCTTTGGAATAATCATTCATTTATACCTTATTTAGAAATACTGTCTGCATGTAGATATTTCATATAAAACCCTATTAGAACGGGATGGACTAAAACTATCATTTGAAAGGGCCCCCAAAGTTGGGGCACAGCTTTAGATCATCAGCAGCAAAGTCAAAATTTATCACTGAAACATAACTTCAATTAAAGATTGTCTTAAAAACCACACACTCTACATTTACTTTACAACCAATCAGAACACTACAACACATATCTCACCGCAGAATGCAATGTCTACATTATCATAACCCTAATTTAAATAGATTATATATTGTTCATATATCATTTTTTAATGAATACTGCCATTAAGTGGAATATTCACAAGACCAGAAATTTAATAAGGTTTCTCAAAAAAATGTTACAGACGATCAGGGACACTGTGACCAATCAAGTTGTACTTCCACGGATAGGACTTTACGAAAACGGATAGGACTTTACGGAACGTTTACAGGCCACATCCAGCAGCTGCATGTGCTGTGTAACTTCTAGTCAGATCACAATGCGAACAACAATACACTGAGATGGGAAACCTTGTCTGGCTTTTGTTTGACAGCCTGAGACACATTTAGAACTTCTTCTTCTTAACAGTGAATGTATGCATGTGTCCCATTTAGAAATGTCATTTTGGATGCTAGTTGATGAAAAACATACAACAAATAAAAAGCTTCCCATGTTATCTTAGATACCCTGTAACAACACATTATGTAATAACACTGCATTATGTAATAACACCACATAATGTGTCAATGGAGATAGCCATTTTGGTTATTACAGAATATTACATTTTTATCATTAAAAACTAACTCCCACATTTTGTAGCAAGTGCCGCAATGTGTAGTAATTTATTACAGAATGCACGGAAATACGTACAAATACAATTTTGCATTCAAGCTATTACAAAATGCGACCGATTATTACAAAATGCGGGTGCCATTACATAATGAACTGAAAAGTTAAATTTTGCCGAATCATCACACAATACGGTATTATTACATAATGTGTCGTTACATACGCTCCCAAAAAATCTTTTAACGGCAGTAAGTGTGCACTGATACCTTCTGCAGGTTTATATTGAACATAAGTTTATGTGGCCAATTAGTGGGGGGGAAAAAAAAAATAAAATAAAAAATTTTATTTAAAAAAATTATTACCAGTACATCATGAGTTGAGGATTCGAAAACCAGTACAAATTGTACGATTTTAGTAAATCACTAAATTAATAAAACATACCAGGAGCATGAAACAAATTTTGTATTACAGTATTGCCCATAATGTTTTTTTTCCACAATTAAAAGCTTCAGAGTTGTGACACAAGTCATAAAGCACCTGTTTTATTGGTGAAAACCAGAGATTATGCAAAAATTGCTTATCACCATCCAGGACCTCCGATCTATACACAGGATATGTATATATGTATATTCTATATTTGCATTTTCTCCCGTTGTTTGCAGTTTGTTCTTGAAGGCCATAAATACACGCTGTGGTGCTATATGTACATCATGAACGGTCTTTGTTCATACGCATCGTTAGAGAATTCACTAGCAGATAAATTGAATATATTTCATAGACTGTACTTGAGTAAAATTTCAGTAAGGACCCAGAGAAAGGGCCTTAAAGAAAATGAGGAAAACATTTTGGCAGTAAAACACAGCGTAAGAGACAGGGAGATGATGCCCGGCCTGTTTTGTCGTGGAAATTGCACTTCTAAAATCGAGTAGAACACGAGACCCCCTAAGGTACCTTGTCAGAAATCCACATTTCCAACAGCTTTGGGGGACACTGACAGACCAGCACTAGTATCTGTATTTAAAGAATGAATTTCAAACGGGGAGGAAAATGTGGGAAGAGAAATGAGCCAGCCGCTTGGCACGCGGTATGTGGAATATCACACGAAGAACACGGCACAGAAAAATTCCAGGTTGAAAACAAATATTAAAGAAAATCAGATGCGTTACAGGTTGAAATACAGGGAGAAATCACTGAGGTCCATATGAATCCAGGAGAAACGGAAGAGGGGACTTTGGCACGTTGGATGACATGCTGTGCTGGGGGGGGTTTGGGCAGGATGACGTGGCCTGGTCGTCACAGGCCTTTGTTGAAGTAAACCCTCTCTACCTCTGGGTAACTGGCCTTGATCTTCGCCCGGAGCTCAGGCTCCAAGCGGCTCACTGACATCGAGCTGGAGGAGCCCACAGAGGAGAGAGCATTTTACCGAGCGCAGAGAGCAGAACTACATGCTGAAATTATACTCGTGTTCGTGAAGAACCTGGAATCTATCCCAGCATTCACAGCAGAGCGTGCGCCCTGGACCAAATCCAGAGTCCATTACGGGGTGCATATGTACACAGGCGTGCGTGCACACACACACACACACAACAGGATTCAAATACTTGGCGTTGCATTGTTTTTTTCCAAAGCGCACAAGAATATCTTATTCATTCTCCAGAATTTAAGTCAAATCCTACCATTACAAACTCTAAGCAGTCCAGTGTTATAATAATATTGCCAGTTTGAGTGTCTAAAAGTATAATTAGGCAATAGTAACCCCATTATATGCAGTAATCTCTGAAGCAGCTGTTTCATACAGAGAAGGAAAATGGTGGCAGATTCTACATGGACTACAACCCACCTCTTCTGTGGAAACAAGGCGCAGCAGAGCGGAGTGGCGAAGACCAAGCTGAAAACACAGGGTGGAAACTTCAGATTATATGATTTCAAATGCAGATTATTAAATGCAGGAAATTTTGACTGGGCTTCAAACTGACCCTTTGCCGGCCAACAGAAATGTACCAGGGAACAAGCAGATGAAACCTAAAATGTGAGTAAAATATAAGGAACCTGAATGTGGTGAGCAGACAGGAAGTGGAACAGTGGGACCGGATTGCAGTGATTTCGCATCACCATGGCGACGGGTCGCCAGAAGCCAGCAAACAGGAACTTCTGATGAGACCCAGCCGGTCCTGATTGGACTGATTTATCTCAGCCATAAGAGTCAACAGGGTGAAGTGTGGGAAATTATTCATGTATGGGGTTGCTGCATGTGACATTTTAGATAAGTTAATTTCTCTTTTAGATAACTGAGAAGGATCCCCCTTTTATTTTACGCCACTCAGAAGTCTTTTATATGATCTGTGCTGCTGACTCACTATTGTGGCAGATCGCCGCCGTGCATCAGCACGGAATCGTGGGGGTAACTTTTACCCTTTACTGTTCAGTGAGCACCGTGGTAAGGTTACGGTATGTAATTATTTGCCAGCCTAATAAAACAGACCAGGTAGATCTTTCCAAGAAGTGAATGACACTCCTTATCAGCTGGTGCGTGGACTACAGGGTATCAAGGAGAAGGGGAAAACATATATTATATTATATTATCCATCCATCCATTTTCCAAGCCGCTTATCCAACTGGGTCGCGGGGGGTCCGGAGCCTATCCCGGAAGCAACGGG
>JAODLC010000052.1:3563848-3582957 GCA_026781145.1 Hippopotamyrus pictus | reverse complement strand
TGAATGGTGTGTGAGTGTGCCCTGCGATGGGCTGGCCCCCCATCCAGGGTTGTTCCCTGCCTTGTGCCCGTTGCTTCTGGGATAGGCTCCGGAGCCCCCGCGACCCAATAAGGATACAGTGGGTTGGAAAATGGATGGATGAAATACAGTACATCTAACCTAACAAACATCATAGCCTAGCCTACCTTAAACATGCTTAGAACACTTACATTAGTCTACAGTTGGGCAACATCATCAACACAAAGTCTATTTTATAATAAAGTGCTGAATATCTCATATAACTTTTATCGTAACATGGACCATCGTAACCTGGGGAGCGTCTGTATTTGGACACGGTGGATAAGTGTAATCAAATACAACATTCTTGTGAATACACTTTGGTAGATTATTGTTCTAATTCACTAATGATTAATGGCCATAATGTGGGCTGTACATGTGGTATAAACTGGAGAAAAACCAGCAATATTCAAATTTGGGGAATATTTATTAACTTGTTAAGTTTACATATGATTTTTTGACCAATGGAAATAGAGAAACAACAAGTGTTAGCCATTAATGTTTACCAGAGCACATTTAAGAACTCTTATACTGAAACATCTTTACAGTGATTAGACACATTGTAGTAAAATGTTGGTCACACAGCATGTGGTAAAGGCTATACGTAAAAAATCACAGGCCATTACAATAAAAAAGTTTCACCATTTCAGACTTAAATGCTGACTTACCCTAGAGAAGTACATGTTCACATTATATGTATATTAAGAGATGTACTCTCTAAACATCTCCGCTCTCATTAAACCTCTCACTTACCCTAGAGAAGTACATGTTCACATTATATGTATATTAAGAGATGTACTCTCTAAACATCTCCGCATCTCATTAAACCTCTCACTTACCCTCGAGAAATCAAAGTGTGGCTCATATTGGCCTCCAACCCCATAGTTTGCGACCTGTTTGGCAAAAAAAAGATACATAATATAAACTAAGAAGCTCCAACTTTGGGCCTTTGTTAATTTAGGACGTGAGGTTGCTTAGCAATGCCCTGCTGAGGTCATCTCAGCTGGAATGCTCTGCTTTATGACATCATGTCGAGCATGATGGGAGATACCTGCAGGAGTTCCGCTGTGGCCACTGAGAGGCCGGTGATATCTTCTATTCTCTGGTTGACACGTGCAATCACAGGGTCCTCATCTCCTTCTAGCCAGGCACTAGAGACCGGAAATGTGACTCACAACTCCGACCATACTGACTTCATGGCAGCGACTACTACACACTAAGGACAATATAGCATCAGCAGGACTGCTGTCGCTTACCTTTTGGATATCCTGTATTGGGCCACAGTCAGAACTCCAGTCTTTGGGTCCCTAACAGTTGCTCTTGCAAGCTTTAGAGGGAAAAAGCAATAAAGCAATGAAGAACACTATCCCAGGAAGCATATCGTACAAGGCTGGATGCCAAGACCAGCACATTGCACACGCACTAATACACTATAGGCAATTTAAGGGTGGAATTTAAAGACCCATCTCTTCCATGAATTCCTCTACTAGTCTGATCCCTCTTTAACCCCCCCACACCCCCTCGACCCTGGAGGTTACCTACCTAGGAACCAAACAGTCCAATAAAGTAAAATTGATTACACTAAAATTTAATTATGCTACCCTGAAAAGAGTCTTAGTGAGGCTGGCAAAAAGATGGAGAAAGGGTGTGATCTATCCCTCGCTGCCCAGCACGCCCCCTGCAGGCTCACCCGGGGCTTGGCCAGCTCTTTGATCTTCTCTATCTCCGCGTCGGACAGCGAGTCCAGGAGACGCACGATGTGTGGGTTGTCCCACTCGTCCTCCTCCTTCATGGGGGCCAGCAGCAGCCGCGGGTTCCGCTTGCCGTCGTTGTAGCGGCAGAAGAGCCGGCTGCGTCTCGCGGGGGTCTGCAGACGGTCTGGGGTCAGTCGGGGCTGTTTTACAGACCGCGCCACCTCGGCGCCGGACCCGCTGTCACAAAACGGTCACCCTCCAACAATAGAGCACAGAGTAGTATGCCATGCAAGCTACTCAGGCCATAATCATTATATATATATATCAATAATCATCAAATAAACAAGCAATCAGAGAGATAAACAAACAAACAAACAAACAAACGGACAAACAAATTCACAAACAAACAACCTAAAACGTAAAACATACTGACTTCAATAGATTGCCTAACGGTTACTAAATAATATACTAAATAAGGTGCTCTGCATTGGCATTCGTTAAACATTCGAGAACTGCCTCTAATTTAGTAAAAACATTTGCACAGTAGAATTAAATGAGTAATACATAAAAATGTGCTTAAATGACAAAGAGTTTCTGCTTGCAATGCATGCAGGGGATTCCTCCCCCGTAACGTATAAACATGTGTCTGAGCTTGGCATGACTTACACCTGGTTCCAATTGTTTCTGAAACATGCTATTGCTCTACTAGCAAAAGCTAATGGGCTGGCTCAACCCTTTTCGCGGCGCTAAGCAACATTTGATTTAACCTAGTTATTGTTTGTCATCCTCCTTCCCGTTCAGATAGCCCCTGGTGGCCGCTGGAGCCTAAGCAGCCGTTTAGATCGCTCATGCCTTGGGGCAGCCCTGCCTCTAGGGGTCCCCCTTCTTTCAGACACTCACCAGTTTGATGCCCTCTCCGCGACACAGGGCCTCGTACGTCTCTCTCTCGGGCAGGTAGTCCAGGGGCCGGTCGTAGGTACCCAGCTGAATCGGCCTCTCCTCAGAAGGGTTCGGTTTGGCCCTCTCGCTCTCCCTCAGCTCTTTCTGGAGCAGCTTCTCAAAATAGTGCAGGTTTCCACCCGCCCTCTGGTGGCTGGGAGCTGTTAATGAAAGCGGAAAAAAAAAAAAAAAAACTTTGTCAGATTACAGTGTATGGCGCCCTCTTGCAGCAACCCCTGGTTTTGCAATACTTGGAACAATTACTAAAACCTTATGCATTAAAGAATTTCTTAAAATTAATAAATCTGGATATTTTTAATTAAATTTAAAATTTAATTAAAAGAGACGTATACATAAAAAAATACCTCAAAAAATATACGTGACTAATATTACTGCAGTTCCCTAACGTTCCGCAGTACCGCAGCATTTCCTCCGAGGGCTAAAATTAAATTCCCCTGCCCAATGATGTCATTCCGTGGGATCGCTCAGAGCGCCATTCAGGGTGGAGTTCAGAAAGGAAAAACTCTTTCTAAATGTCTCCCGCCTCTCAAACAGGGCTCTCCATGCACAACTTTAGGTAAAGCTTTAAAAAACCCAATTACACCCTTTAGACAATGATTACACCCTTGGTGTCCTGGTGCTATAAATTGCAGCCAATAGACGGCCAGAGGGCTTTGCAGACACCCTGCTTCTCAGGCAGGCAAATCAGCAGGTCAAAGGGGGGAGAAAGAGGACAAAGGGGGGGTGGAGGAAAACACAGTAAAAAAGGGAGGGGGAGGGGGCAAAGGCTCGACAAGTAGAATTCTGCACAAACAATGCAAAGGTCACGGGTTCGAATCCCATGGTACATGCATAGTGATTGTAGCCCCTCCCTCTACTGTGAGTCGCGTTGGATAAAAGCGTCAGATGGATGAATAGAAAAGGAAATACGCAGAGATAAGCCCTGCGATAGAGTCAGGGGGGTGAGGACCGCGTACCTAGGGCCACCAAGCGCCGGGTCAGCTCCACGGCCCGCTGCAGGTCCCCCATCTGGTAGACGGAGTAGCTGAGGTAGTCTAGCACGTCGGCCTTGGAGACCAGCGCCTCTTCCCCCGCGTCCAGCTGCCGCAGCGCCTGCTGCATCCACAGCACCGAATGGTAGTAGTCTACATCGTTGTAGGCCGTCTTGCCCATGTCGAAGCAGTCGTCCACCGTCAGCTGGCTGTTATAGCGCACCCCTGAGGACAGAGGCGGTACATTATGGCCCCACCTTTTTTCTCTTGCTCTCAAGTCCACTATGAAGTTACTTTCAATTTCATTTTAATAACACTTAATTTATTTTAATTAACCTCTTCTTTTCTCTGTTGACTATTGCTTTATATTTGCTTTAATTTTAATTTTCTTATTTCCTGTACGCGCATTTTCACATTATTTTATTTCTGTATTTTATATTTTCCTATGCTATCCATGTTTTATTTATACGTTTTACTCTGTATGTAGTATTTGTTAATTAATTCTTTCTAAACTGGAAAGTACTTTGGGTCAACTCCTGTTGTTTTTAAATGTGCTATATAAATAAATGATGACTTATATTAAAAAAGCAGCATTAATTTACATGAAATAAGTACTGATTCCACCCATAACACAATGGGGTCTATTTAACAGGATTGTACCAAGTGCAACAAATGTATTAAAATCTTCAAATCATGGCTGTGCTGTAATTTAGCCCTGTGTTCATACAGTGCCAACGAAAACCTTGCTGTTAATAAATATTATCTGTTCTATTTTGATCAGTACTATTAACCCATAAATTCAGTATTAGATGTCACTATGACTTTGTAGCAATAAAAAATCTCCCCATGAATTATTTCCTTCTTACTTTAAATCTAAATCCCACAAGCATTTTATGAAGCGTAACTTCTTCCGTACTAAAGTACTAAGCCCCGGTTTCCTTTATTTCTAGAGAAAACCTTTGCCTGACAAACATTCTAATATGCTTGCAACCACACAAGCCACAAAAATGGTTTCAACGAGCAGATTCTGTGAGACTTGGAAGTGCATTTGGCGTGCTCCTCTAATCTAAGACATACGGTACTTGGAACTACTCCACGGAACTTCCAGAGATAGTTTCCCCTCCGCAGGCACCAGCTGACTCATCGTGGCCCTCATCCCCCGATTACCTGGCAGCTTTCCCTTGGAGAAACTCTCAGAGTCCAGCTTGTACGTGTCCTGCAGGCGCATGAGGGCCTTAGCTGCACCCTTTTCGTCCTCCTCGTCAGGGAAGTATTGTCGGTGCATTGACATGTTGGCGATAAACCCTGAACAAACGGATTATCGATAAATACAGAGCATACCTCTGCAGGAAGAGCTGAATATTCTGCATTAAACACCTGCTTATAAAGAGCACTGCATTCGGGGTTGTTAAAATGTTTTTAGAGCAGTGATTGTCACACTAGTCCTTGGGGACCCACAGACGGTCCACATTTTTGCTCCCTCACATTTCCCTGGGAGCTGGGAGGCAGCAAAAATGTGAACTGTCCCTGAGAAGCACGGTTTTAGAGCCAGTGTATGCAGATCGTTTACATAGCATGGGAATTATACCCGCGCCCCTAAATCTTGTGCGTAAGTATGACTTTTGCATTCAAGCTAAAGTAACCTATTGTGATACTTTCACTATACCGACTAAGGTAAATATTTATGGCCAAACAACGGCGGAGTGACGTGGAGACTGATGAAGGCGAGAAGTCAAACGAGAGGGAAAATGTGTCGCCATACTGGAAAAGGGTAACGTGAAGCTACGATGTCGAGAGAGACAGCAGGAGACAGAAGCTTAGAGTAAACAGCTATCAGCAGCTGCTACGCAGGCTGCTCACCAGGCAGGAGGTCAAACAGATGTGAGCATTTGTGTCCAGGCCTGTCACTATTCTCGCCAAAGTGGTGGCGCTTAAGGACACCCCCCCCCCAGCCCCCTCCCCAAACCGAAGGGCATCTTAGCGTCACACCGTCAGACGGATTCTGGAGCACCAAGCTCTCCAGGTCGGACCACTCGGTGTTGAGCCTCTTCACCAGCTTGTAGGCGTTGACGGGGTGAGCCAGGTAGCCCTCGGGGTCTGAGGTGGACATTCGTGTCAGTCTGTCTAGCTTACTGGCCCAGCTGAAAGGAAAGAGGCGCGTGACTAACTGTCACAATCACACAAAATCTGCTCCAGTACCTATTAGACTCTGACTTAACATACATACTTAAAAACAACATTTTGATGAATTAACCATTAGCTACGAATACATTTTCTATATATACACATCTTTGGAGGAACTCATAAACCAAGAGGCCTACCCTCCACATCTACCACTCTCTGATGAAACATCTCCCATTTCTGCTCCTCCCTTCTTCCAATTACAGCTGGTCAAATATCACGGGCCCAGAAAGCAAAGGTGGAAAGTTCAGGTCCAGAAGGTGCAAATCCAGACCAAGATTCTGTTTAAACCAGCTGAGTACTCTGTGACTGTGACTCTTTATACTCAAGCGGTTGGCTGAACCAAAACCTTGCTCTGGATTTATAATTTCGGGACCTGAACTTTCCACCTCTGCCAGGAAGACCCTCGATGAGCAGCTCCAACATGTGCAAATGACATTGATCACAGCTACCTCTTGACAGCCGCTAGCTTGGACTCCTCAGCTTGGATGTACTCCTTCAGGGACTGAACCAGCTCCTTCTCTGTATATATCAAGTCTGTCATTTGTCCTAAGGTATGACATGGAAAAAAGGGAAATAAAATTGTGATACTTCCCCCTGAAACGGCTGGCAATAGGCATAGTTGACTTACAACAACACAACAGACAAACATTCATATTTATTTTAAGGAATCTTCCAGTTATTTAACAGCTGTTTTTTCCTACTGTTTTCCCTGGCCGACGGTGATATTTTTGCCATATACCAAACAAAGACAGTTTCAAGCTTTCAAGCAGAAGCTGAGCAAGGTTGGTCGGTCTCACTTAATCTGTTCGCAATATTTACAAAACCCATGAGGCTTTGGAAGTGAACAGCAATGAAAAAAGTTGGGGAAAACAATCCCATAGCAACCGTCATGCAGCCTGCCTGTCCGTGGCCAGAAAGGCGAACTCAAGGGTGACATCAATCTGGCAATAACAAGCGACGTGATAAATCACTCACTGTATACACTGGATGCAGTGAGGACCAGGTCTTAGCCATTTTACGGTTGTGAAAAGGTTGCGTAAACATTACAAAGGAGTAAAACAGGACATCTTGTGATATAGTACAGCCCAAACAACTGGTAGAACAGAACAGATAAAACAAGTATCAACTATGGTACCAACTAAGGGAGCAGTAGGGACATGGATACCCTGGTAGATTTAGGGGGACCTACACGTTACAGGGGCCCTTCACGTTACAGGGGCCCTTCATGTTACAGGGGCCCTTGAATAGGTAAAATTATAAAATAACATAATCGGGGGGCCTGAGGTGATATTTTGTCTGGGGGCCCAGAATTTATTGCTATGCACCTGGTACCAACATTGTATTTTTTTTTATGAAAACCTACCTACACAAAAAAGTGTTTCTGGAAAAACTCAAGGTTGATGACGGACGGTTTTCAGAGGAGGGTGTTTGGGGGGGGGGGGTCTCATATGCGGTATGAATGACAGACAAACACACAGTGTGCCCCTAAAATGAGCAAACTGTCCGGGCCAAGACCCAGGCTAGTCACCCTCATTCCCACACAACAAACTTTCTTTATGCGCCTCTCAGCCAATTAACGTGAATAGAGGGGGGGCTTGCCCCCGCCAAACTTTCCCCACCCCTGACACACCCAACATATTTCATAAGAATGAGCTGCAAAAATCGCTTATGATAACACAGAGCATGTGGGGGGAGTGAAACGTTTGATCCGCGTGTGTATGGGTTCTAATGTCTAATGCTGAAAAAGGGATGTTAGCCCTCGGCCATGTGTTTCCCACTGAAGTTATACTGCAGAGTGTGGCAAGTCTTCCAGGAAACGTGGAAAGGGAAGGGAGTTTTGCATCCAAGTCAGGGAGTCCAGTGCTGTTTTGAAAGACTATTCCATCTTCATCCAAGTTATCCCAGAGGGAACTTTCCAAAGAAAAGCTTACAAAACGATTCGGGTTTACCGTGCAAAAACAACACTGTGACAATTTTTTTAAACAAGATTAGCTGGAACTTATTGCAAACCTTTGTGTAATCTTGGCTGTCTGTGAGGTTCACCCCCCCCCCGCCGGTCTTCCATAATGTAGAACACAAAATTACCAATTGACGTGAAAATTTCTGCCCGTGAGGCCGAGATGAGCAGGAACAGGCCCAGGGAGATGAAGGAGGAATGGCTTTTCGTGGTCTTCATCATCTTCAAAGTGGACGTGCCTGCAGAGAAACCACAAACGTAAATTAAAACCTTCAGCTATTTTTAACACAGTAGCATATTTATTTACCACAAGACTAAGCACCCTAAAACACACAGAGAGATGGTATATGTAACGCTTAATGCAGGACAAGCTGTGCATTATGCATTTTCAATCGTACAGCCGCGAAGACAAAGAAGTGTGTGGTTACAAGAAATTAATCAATTCCTTTCTGACCAATCCGAGTTGAGAATCCAATGGTGCTGTGGCGTTATTAGATGTTTATTAACAAGAAACGGCCGATACTTTGTATTCATCATAGATCTTCATTCATAATTTCAAATAGATTCCCCCAGAGTCACAGCTGGCCGGGGTAACCTACAGCCACTGCCATCTTGAGCTAAATCTGGCTGTGGAACTCCGGGGTTGAACTGTGGCTGGCCAACACATGCCTAAAATATCTGCAGATGATGTCAGGAGGTAGCACCCAGCCAAGCAGCAAGCAGAGTAAAAGCTACACCTGGGTCTGAGCAAACATGCTCCGAAAATTGACACGTCACAAAAAAAAAGGCCCCATTTTTTTTTTAAAAACATTACGGGCCGTCTATTTGGTGATTAATAGATGCTTTTGAGCTAATCACTAGGGATGAAGATGAGGTTTGGTTTGGGGATTGGTTTTGGGATGAAAGGATTAAAGATTTTATAACTTTAGTTAATTTTTCGCAACAATAATTTAGTTCTGGCAACAGGGTAATCTTATCTACATTACAACCACTGCATTCCTCCAGTCTTCCACAAGTATAATGAAACAACTCAGTCCTTACATCATCGTATTTAGCCTGAAGCACATGGCCTTCTATATGGTTTTCTTACGAGGTTGACCTGGCTTAGCATTTTCCACCTAGATGCTCGCTGTGCTGGCTGGGATGGAAAGGACAGGACCCCTTCCTAAACCATGACACCACAGTGGGGCAGAGCCACAGCATAGCAGGTCGTTTTGCAATAATGGATAGTCATAAACGATAGCCATTAACGATAGCCACAAAAGATAGCCATAAAGGATAGCCGTCTCCCCAACTCTTTGCACTCTAATCAGGGAGTGTGCATGGCTAATTTCCCCACCCTGGGGCCTATGCAAACTCTGGCTATAGAGGAGTTCTGAATTCCTGAGCGCAGTCAAGAACCACTGCTTTGCTAGCGGCATATAAAAGGCAGACAGTGGAAGTGAGCGGAATCACACTGTCTTTGCGAGCACAGATGTTCACCATAAACACCCAGTAACTGCTCTGGGCTTATATTAATTATCAGATTTGCATGCTGGAATTCTAGAACACTTGATATTGTTACTCTTTTGAAAATAAGATTAAATAAAAATAAATTAAGAAAAAAAAAAAAACAGAATCTATGCTAATTTCGGCTGTCGACAAATTCACTTGAAATGAATTTCAAGAGTATAACGTCATTCACTGTTAAGTATCCAGTGCCACAGTAGTCCTGCACTTGGTTAACAAACAGTGTTTCATTGCGAAGTAGATCTTTTTAAAGTATTTTTTCTTGTTAATTATTAAACAAACTTTTAAAACTAACTAGATTCTTGCCACCTCGTAACCATGCATGCAGGAAGTGTCACATTCATCTATATCCCAATCGCTTAACTTGGACTGGGTCACAGGGGACCTGGAGCCCATACCAGTCACCCCCCCCCCCCACCACCAACCACAGGGAATTTACCAGGACTGTTACTAGAGATTTATGAAGGGGGTGCTAATTCTTTTTAGAGGGGGTCTTATTGAAATGCCCCACATTATTTCAACTAATTTATTCATCTGGGGGGGGGCTAAAAACATTTTAGGAAGGTTAAAGCCCCCTTAACACAGGCCTAATGACGCCCCTGAACTTCACTGATTAGCCTAACTACAGGTCTTTGGCTTCTGAGGGCAAGCCAGGGTATCCAGATGATATGTGCACAACACAAAAGAGAGCATGCAAAATCCACACCCACAAACAAGGCAGAATTCACATCCACGACCCAGCATTTGTGCCACACATGTGTATGTCATTGTGGTCTTAAAATTATAAATTAATAAAATATGTTGTTTTTTTTTTTTTTGCACACACCCACAAGGAATAAACAAAAGCATTCCAAGTGTCAGATCCTACCCCCGACTAGTCTGTAGCTCTGTGTCTGCTTGCATTAATGAATGCTCGGCTGTTCCCTCCATCAAATACGTTACAGCAGCCTCAGTCTCATGCAGACTGAACACAAAGCAGTTAATTTTCAGGCCCGTTTCACTGATCCAGTGTTACCAAGATATACACAGATTCTTCTTACCGATAAAATTTCAAGCACGTCATTATCGCAAAGAATTCGGCCTTTTCACATTCGCATGTTCTGATTTAAATTTTCTAGACTAATATGAAATATTCATTTCGCCATTCACTTTAAAATATTACTTTTCATAATGCGATATAGCCTACCAATATTTCATGATCATGCTGCTCAAGTCAACTTGCACAAAAAGTACTAGATAAAATGCACACAGGTTCCAGAGGAGTCTTCTTAAGTACTTGATTTTATCTGTCCTGCATCCATCACCAAGGTTTATCGCATTGCCACAATGAACTCAGCGATAGGACAATATGGAAGACTGTGCCAGATCATCTCCGGTCCCAAAGGTCCTCAGGGATTTCAGCTTTCTGATCCACAACATGTACTTGCAAGTCAATGTTACAGCTTGTAATCCAATTAACCAGGGTGATTTTTGTATCGTGGAAAAAATATGCGAACCATTCGTCTTTATTCCCCCGAAACTGCCGCCAAATTAAACACCTCCCGAATTCCTCCTAGGCACCCAAAGTCACCAAAGCGTTGACCGCTTCACAAACATTCTGCTGGACATCACGATCGCCACCTGCGGTCCGCGTGTAAATCTAAGCAAACACCCAAGCTTCACCACACAGCCTGAAATTTATTGCATCAAATGCTCCAGTCAAATGAAATGCGTTGACGCACATTTCTGTCCGGTTTCCCCCAAGAATGATTATATGTACCAAGATATAAAGTGTCCATCATTTCCTACAATCTCATAGTACTGTAATAATAATAACAATAATAACAACTGAAAAGCAGATACTCCAAAAGACTCAAGTTATATAATACGTATGAAATTACGATATGTAAAATGACACCTCATCGAAAGAGCAAGAACAGTTTTACACACGCGAGGCTTGGATAGACTTGTCTGGGCAGAGACCTACGGCCATTTGTTGGTGAGTTATTAATACAAGTACTTATTTTTAAAAGCACAGTTTTTTCTATGAACTTTAATTCACCTCATGCGTTCACACAGGGGTGCGGGACTGGAGGAAGGGACACGTATACTCCCCAATATTCAATTTGGCTTCATCCACCCACCCCCCCCCCCAAAAAAATATATTTTTACAGTTAAATATGTAAGTAGATCCCCCCCATAACAAACTCTCGCCTACGCCCTTACTTTTACATTCACATAACCTACAGCTCGTCGTCATCCGCGTTGATTTGGGACGCTAATTTGGCCGTAACAAGCCTATAAGGCAGCTGCCTGACGACTTATCCTAGAGATATTGCATGCGTGCTACTTCAGTACGTTTGTTAATTGCTCGTTTTTACTTTAACTGGTACCTTTTCCAGTTGCATTCATGACGCATATCACTGTCCCCATAAGCTGCTTAAGAAAGATTTTGTGAAAAAATCCCACACACACAAAAGTGTAGAATATAGAGGTTACATTTTTTATAATTCTGGTTGGAGAAAAGCAAGAATAGACGAAACACTGCAAATAAATGCGGCAGATTCCATGTGCAATCTGCAATTCCCCCATTTTTCCAGGTAACGGGGTTCTGCTGTACACTCTGAAACGGTGCCACCCCCCTCCCCGGCCCCATAGTAGCCTGAACATGGTACAGATGTTTTCTATATTAATACACCAAACGCGGCGATACATGTATGAAATCTGGAAACAAAATAAACTGTATATGTTGATATATGTATTATTTTTCAA
The DNA here is from genome assembly GCA_026781145.1 of Hippopotamyrus pictus. Classification (NCBI taxonomy): domain Eukaryota; kingdom Metazoa; phylum Chordata; class Actinopteri; order Osteoglossiformes; family Mormyridae; genus Hippopotamyrus; species Hippopotamyrus pictus. The sequence continues at coordinate 3,570,874 of JAODLC010000052.1, read as the reverse complement.
GTCAATAACAAACGTTTCTGCTGGTTTTCAACTTCCAAGTGTTAAAATAGATGTAAAAAAAAAACTTTCCCGCAGCTGACGTATTATTCCACGGCAGTCCGAACAGGGCTACGGTATTGGGAGGGGGGGGCGTCGGACAGTCCGCTTAGGGATATTTCTACAAATAACCGACAACGCGACAGACGACAAATGTATCTGTCGGCAAAAATATCGCTGGAACATCAGCGGGATGCAGACAGAAAAGATAAAACAATACACATCACAATTTACTAAATATTAAGCATATTACTTAGGCATGTTACAAAAAACAGATTATTTCGCTTCGAAATTATTTCAAACTTAAACATACCGAGAAATATTATTATGATATTATTATAATAAATGATAGCTATTCAGGTCTAAACGGGTACATTTAACATCAAGTAACTTATCAACTGTAAAACTGCGACAATGTTTCCGAGTAAGTTTTTTTTTTCTTCCACTAAACTCGTACATCGCGTACCCCGATGTTACAATGTAACAGCACAGCACTCCGCATGTCAGCGAGTCCCATCGCGCCCGACGCGGCTAAAGCGGATTACCTTCGCTTCTCCTTCGGAAACGCAGCCTACCGGACCGGACTTCGCGGCGCAGGACTAGCACGGGGCTCCGTGATTCGCACAGATTTCTTCGGTGCCACGTATGGACCCTCCCCCTGGGTCCCAACCATCACTTTGTAATCCTCCTAAAATATGCGCAACGTTTTTCTTGCGCCGCCCATTTAGCGACATTGCGTGGCTGACCCTTTGCACGTAGCTCGGGGCGCCGTTTTTTTTTTTTGTTTTTAACAAGGTGTTAAATGAATAGATTCATAAATCCGTAAATCATAAAACGACAAACAAATTTAAGAGGACCGTCTCGATAAGACCTCTGTCTTAAAAAACTGGTAGCACAATGAATAACGTTCCGTACATCAATCCACCCTTCCACACTTCCAGAAAAAAAGGATAAAAATGTGTACCTTTGCTTGTCACTGGGGCTGTACCCTCAAGGGTCTGCCAATTGTATTCTTCGCTATAGGTAATTGTACATTTTAAGGTACAGAAATGGACTCTATGGAACAATAATGCTGTTTGCATCTTTGGGATGTTCCTCAGAGTCCATTTATGTACTTTAAAAGGTACAATTACAAGGTTACAGCCCCAGTGACAAAGACACAAATTTTTACCCTTTTTCTGAGAGTGAACCTCTTATCCTGAAGCTTGTCTCAAGTTTTGTACACGGTGCACATTTTCTTAATGTTTGAAATTATGATGATTGTGTTTGCCACGACATTTTAGTATCCCCGCGGGCAAATGACGGCTGGAATCTAGAGAGGCGCCTAAAATTACCTGCTGCTACATGAGCAAAATTACAGAATGACTCCAGTAATATTCCTAAATATGTCTTTTAATACAATGTTTATGACAACAGCTGTGACAATCGCCCAATGGTAGTCTATTAATCGTATTTTAGGGCGCTGTCTTAAAAAACGTATTAAGATCATATCTCTTTTCCTCAGACTACTACTTATCTGCCAGTGTCTGCAGGGTGGTTGATAGTTGCACCTACTACGATAAAAGCGCAATAGAGAAAGACCTTCCTGAGCAAAGGCCTATCCTTCATTTTTATATCAGATTTTCACTTGAAACTGCATGTAATGACGTGAAGAAATATTACCCGTGCAGGTATAGAAAATGGATGGATGGGTGGATAGGTTACTTTTCTGTAATACGACCAGATCCAGGGCACAAAACAAGATATCACACAGCAAGAGCTTCGAGAAGTGTAGGCTACTGTGTAGTATTAACAAAGAAATAGCTTAATAACATGGAAGGACACATTACCTAGCAAATAAAAGGTAAGGCTATTTAAGACTTGCAATAGGCAGGTCCGCGGAAATCTGAGAGGAGCCAGATTGTTTGGTATATATAATACAGCTAGTCTTCGAGCAGCTTTGAACACCACCTGGGCCGTATTGTACCCATTTATGTTCACTCCGTTCTCACCATCGCCCCCTGGTGGCGAAATATTTTCCCAACTTCTGTTAGTGACATATAGCCACGGGCATAAATTATGGGGGTTGTAATCCCGCCAATAATCACAACCATCGAATACACCCCCCTGAACTCCCCTAAATGGGTGGAGACCTCAACTTCCCCCAATGCTTAACCCGTAGTTAAGCCATTGCATACCGCGGTATGATGAAGACGTTTTAATCTGCATGAAACTTAATCTACACATAACTATCAATCCACTGTGTAATTAATATGCATTTATTATATTTTATTATTTAGAAGGCAAATTATGATTTTAAATATTAAGGTCACCGTTGATGTATACATTCTGATATATACCTACTGTTATATTCACTTTTATGTCCCTTTGGACAAACGCGCCTATTAATATGTAAATGTATATACCAAAACGTGGACCATTATGTTGAGTGAATTCAACTTGTCCAATAGAGGGCCCTGTAACATTTCAGCTTCTTCCCAATCATTTCTCATTTTCTCCACTCGGTGGAAGCAGTCTATTGGGTAAAAAGAAATATGTTACATTCAAACAGGCTGGATAGTTTGAGGTTCTATTTTTTTAGGCTTAAAAAGTAAAATTCCAAATTGTGTCGCATTTTTACATGCAAGTTCAATTACCCGGAATATTCACGTTTAAATTTCGTTCAATTGTTAATACTTAATGCACATTTTTAAAAATACTACAATAGGAATGCAATTTGGCAGAATTCAGTTGTTTCACGTAATAATCTATTTCCATTATTATTTGAATGGATTTTTCTGCAGCAGTATAATTTTTATTAAAGCTTAATGCAAACGTTAAATGCATGACTCAAAACGGCCAGCAGGTGGAGCTCGTTGATAACATGAAATGAAGAGTATTTTTTTTCAGGTCCTCTAAGTAGGCTACAACTTAATATTAAAATTTAACGTTATGTCTTGATTTTGTTGGGTTTCATTTTAATAACAATTTAACCAAATTTTCATTAATCTCATATTTCAAATAAAAAATGAACATCGGATGTAATTTATTTTATAAAGCGTTGCATGTTACTTCTATAGAAAGGTCAAAGGTCAAATACTATAATCACCGTTTTAGTAGACATTCGGCGGTACATGTTTTCACACATGCTCGATTTTTTACTCCCACGTTGTCCTCATGGAGAAATAGGCCTATATATTGGATTTGCACTTAATTATTTTAATTCCTGTTTATATAGCTGGGAAGGCGGTTCGGGTTCGATTTCATTAAAAGTCAGTGATTCCAGACGTTTTCACTGAGTCCTGGGGAGGGACGGTTAAGCAGCCGATTTTAGAATTTTGTTCACGAATATCACAGGAGCCAGTATCAAAATACTGCTCACCCATGCAAAAGCACTGAGATATCTGAGCGCTTAATGGCAGACAAATAAGCCTACGAATTCAGTGAAGATTTGTGATTGGTATCTCGGTAATAATTCCCTTGTTTTGAAGTGAATTTAATTTACTGTTAAAGGTAACGTCATAGAGTATTCACTACTTTAAAATATTGTGCCAGGTAACTGCATTTGCCAAGTAAAAAACAAAACAACACAAATAAATAAAAACAAATAGCAACACACTAAAATAACTTTTATTTAACGGGAACGGTGCTGATCTCGGGCTGCCTAAGCACAGCTTCCCCCTGGATGTTCGCGAAGAGACGGCCCGTCCTGCAGGTTGTGCAACGCTGTCGCCACAGGGTGTCGCTCAAAACACACGCAGAGCTTTCGCCTTTCACGGTTTTGGTGGTGCCAGGGAATATCCCATTCTACCGGCGTGAAAGTACACGAAGTCATGCTTGCATACATTTACGCATAGCAGCTGGCTTTGAGTAAAGGATCGGGCTGTCTGACTGCACAGAATACACGTTAGTTGTGAGAAGCACTGCCTCCCAGCAGAGAAACAGAAATGCCGCATACATTTGCCGCTTTATTTTGACGTTTATTGTAGTAGAGGAGGTGGCTTCGGGGTTAAGGCGCTGCATCACTGCTCGACTGCAGGTAGCAGTGTTTTGACAGAGAGACGCCAAAATTACTAGATAGCAAACATATTGACTACCCACTAATTTAATCGAGAAGACTTCTTCCAGATGGACAAATGGTTCCAGACACTTGTGTTTACTTGGGTTTTGCCTTTGTTAATCATGCCGTGGGAGAGCAAAAGGTCATAAATGCATTATGGGATGTTTCCTGGGGGCCTCTCTGTTCTTATTAAGCCGCACTCAATAAAGAATAAATGAAAGCAATGTCACTTTCGCTTTGGCGAACGGTGCTGGGTCTCGCTCATAAGCACATGGGATTGGCATGAATAACGGCGGATTTAGGCAGTGAATTGGAGCTTTCTGGTACAACAATGGCCTTGTAAAAGGGTTCGGGGAATCTCTCAGCATGGAGGCTTGGATTTCAAACGACATCAGTCAGCAGACATCTGGTGTCGGTGGGGGGGGGGGGGGTGTCATCAAAAGAGTGACAAAATGGCATTCGTACTGTTTCTCTGTAATAGCAGCGGCGCAGAAGCGCTTACGATCGCACGCACGTGGTTTTTAAGTGGCGGCAGGAGCCAGATGATACCCGTCCTGTCGCCTGGGTCGTACCCCTGGGACGTCCTCCCACGGCTTGGCTTATATGGTAAGGGGGGGGGGGGGTCATCCAGCTGTCGCGGCTTTGAGCAGCGGCTCTTTGAGAAGCTCGCGGCAAATCCGAGCGGCTCGCACGTCGGTAAATAACAGCCGCTCCCTCGGGAGGCGGATGATTACAAGGAACGTAACCGACGGGATGCACGCCTTTTCGGCGAAGATGAGCGGATCTCTGAAGTGGTCAGTGATGGCTTCCGGGATCGATGCCGAAAAGGCTGTGTGCGAGGAATCTCGAGTCCATAACAGTTATTGGTGATGTTTCATTACGGCAGCTGTATCAAACCAGATTATCAAGAGCAAAGGTTTAACATGTTCCATTTAATTCGTTCCGTACTGGAGACTTAGTAAATTTAAATAGGCCTAATATTTGGGTTTATGACCTATGAAACTATAATAGTTTTATCCTATATGTTTTAAAGGTTAGTCTGGTTCCATGACTGCCTATTCTTCTTTTAAGGAAAACCCTTATTCCTTGAGCCATGAGGTGCAGTGGAAAATCAGGTTTCCTGTAACACATGCAGGACTTCTCAGGATCTACAGGAGGGCACAGAATCTCAGAGACTCAAGATCTCAAACCCCCTAACCACCAGAACACTGGACATATGTTAGTGAACTATTTCAGCTTTGACTGCAAAAGAAAAAAATGACATCTTCAGCATTTTAAAGGTCACTCTAAAATTCAGATCCCGCCTGACAGATTTCACAACTCCGCAAGAACTCTGAGTGGACCATTTGGCGTAAGCTCTCAGTTTCGTGACTCGAAAAAATGCATAGGCCTGTAGTTCATTGTCAAATGTACGGTACTTGAAAATGAACATTTGACCATGTGTTTAGAGTATGTAGACCTCATGACACATACAGTTTCATATACAAAGAATCATCAGCTTGTTGGTATGTTTTCAAGTTCAGTGTTTTGAAGAGCAAAAGACTGAGGCTGGAATTTACTATTGTGTCGAATGAAAAACTACGAGTCTCTATATTTAGGAAGGTTAACTCAAGACAGCCAGTTTCACCTGCACTTACATGTGCTTCCATTTAAACTATTAATCCAACCAAATAAGAATTTTAGACTTGTTTCCAGGGACAACATTTTGATTTTCTGTGACAGAGGAATGTGAAAGGAAGATGATAGTCTGGAAGTAATTATGCAAAAAAGAACAAGGTATTCTACTGCAAGCTCACAAAACCCACACGGGCGTCTTCATGCAAGGAGACTGCAAGGGCCTCTGCTTGAGAGAAAAGCTGTATGGAGGAAGACGCTGGTCTGAGGCATTGTGGGTAATTGTGTGTTTGGCTGCCGAATCCCTTACCTCTGGGGAATCTTGGGAAAGAAGGAGACGTAAAATAAAAGTGCTGCGATGATGAAGTTTTTATTTGAAATATACAGCATTGTAACACCTAGCCGAAGCTCCCTGGATTTTTCTTCCATTCATACGCATGTTTACCTAAAAAGGCAAATTGAATTAAATACCCTGAAATGTTTGCAATGCATAGAGGAATCAAAGTATGCATAAAGGACACGCCTCAAAGGTAATAGTAAACATGAAACATAACAAAACTAGACATTTCCTGTCGGTGTGTACTCTGGGCGACCATTTCTGTACACAGTTTATAGAACAGACAGCAAACGCTCCGTAGTTTGGGTAATGAGTGCAGGGCAGAATTCCTGCGGAGCACATGCGTGGTTTACTGAGCAAACGAGCTTGATCAGCAGCTGCATGGAAAGAGAAAAGTAGATTTTTAGAAAATCTCTTTACGATCTTAAATTCCACCCGTCACTTGCAGACAAGGTTCATCAGTTTGAATGAGGTTTTACACCGAGTACAGGCTCAGTATTTATAAGTAACTCTTTGGAGTTTGAGGGTTAACTGCTGTCTGTCTGTCTGTCTGTCTGTCTGTCTGTCTGTCTATCTATCTATCTATCATCATCATCTATTTGATTGTTTATATGACACTCTTTTAACATGACGATCAGTCTTATTTCAGACACTTCAGGGGCTCAATTGTCTTTTATACATTCTGCCAAATGCAGCAGAAGTAAAGTGTCAAGTCTTGTATTTAGGCCCACTTTCCATCCATCCATCTATCCATTCATCCATCCATCCATCCATCCATGTATCCATCGATCATATGCAAATTGACAAATATGGACCAGGTTATTGACAACATAACTGTCTGAGTCCCTGTTCCATACAAGCACTGCACCACACTGCACTGGTATTCCCTTATTTGGAATTAAGTTGCATTGGCATTCTGTAAAATATACTCAGCAAAAAAAGAAACGTCCCTTTTTCAGGACTGTGTATTTCAACAATAATGTTGTAAAAATTCAAATAA